>WEDG01003856.1:0-19152 GCA_017591395.1 Schistocephalus solidus
AGTTACCAACACATGAAGTTGAAGGGTCAGACCAGAAATTTCAATGAACACTGAGTCAAAGGAAATCACCTGATCAGAAATAACCACGTTGACAGTGAATTTTAAATGGAGTAGTAAACAAGTAACGTGATAAAGGTATTAAAACGTATTCCGAAAACTCATTGAAGACAAGAGTCCATACAAGTTTTTAGCCGATGTTTCTTCTGCGGCAGGGCGAAGTTACAATTGGCTCCAAGGCAGAACGGACGCATGAGGTCCGTAGTCCACTGGTGAGCGTTAACCAACCCAAGCCGAAGGTGTAATGAACTGTGCCTCGTTTGCACTTAAGTGATGTCATTGACGAATATGTAGACGAAACAGGCCAGCAATTGCTTAGACCATATGCAGATGAGGAAACCGCAAGGATTATTTAATTTCAGTAGTTTACATAGACATAACTTGCACTACACTTGTGCTAATAATCGTTCATTTATTAGAGTTTAGTTAAATAACACTTTATGAAGCATAATGGACTCCACATAATATACAAACTCAACTCCAAGAAGAGAGTACTTGTTGACAATTAGTAACATTTTGAAAAACACGAGTTAAATGAAATCGTTGACTAGTTCACTGAAGCAAACGTCTGCAAAATAGATCTTGAAGAAATTTACTATTTTTATTAAACACCTTTCGATGGCATATGTATATGCCGCTTGTAATCAAATTCACTACACAGTTAACAACTTGTAACAGAACAAAATACCCTGTAAGACATTTGTTAAAATATCAAAAAGGACGTTTAAGGAGTCCTCATTATATACTATGAGTATGTTACATTATGATGCCGTGTGTTAATGTTAATAATATTTTCATTTTGCATGTAGGGCCAGAATACACCTACGTACTGAAAGCGGTAAGAGAAGGACCCGAGCAAATTAGTCTTTCTCTGAGGAATACCCACAGGTCTCTCGGTTCAGGCCAAAGAATCCTGCTGAAGACTATACCACCGGATGTACCAATAATAATAACAGACAAATATCTCATAGAAGTAGACAAACTAAAGCCATCAACCTTATACACATTTATGGCGTACATTAGGTATCTAAATGGTACTCTCAAGAGGAATCCAGTAAGATCTATGACAACAACATTCCCCCCCAGGTAACTACCATACGTATAATGGCTTAACATTTTGTACCTAAAACGTATTTTGAATTTGCAAGCAACAAATAAAATGCAATTGCATACATAAACACTCGGAACAAGGAAGCAATCATAGAAATAATCTGAATTCCGGGTAAACTTCCTAGTGAATTAGGCGTAGTATCCGGCGTGACAGTAGTAAGTACGCAGGCCAATTCAACAGCTTTTTCTTCTTGCTATTATTTGCCAGGCAATACTCACCTAGTGAATCGAAATGGTTTTCCGAATACCTTATCAAACTAACTACCCTTTTTGTGATCATAATGTGTCATGCTGTGCCTGGTTTCTGTGCTGATATGCATTCAATATTGGAAATGTGTACGTTTAAATTATTATGGGCTACGCATTTTGTGGTTACTACTCACATAACCTGTTAACATAGAACGCCATTGGTAATTGTTTACAAACTCGTAATAATGATGCGTTCTATATATGATAAGATAATCTAAAGTTAACTTTAAGTTTAAGTGTAAGTTTATTAGGGGAAAGATAGGCAAACGCCTTTGAACTCCCTCTTGGTTACAGTATGGCTAAAAAGCCTCTGGTACCACAACTATTCCCCTAACATTGACCTGTTCCCCGCAGATGACAATATCCTGTCCGACCTCACCGCAACGGTTGTTAGTCACGACCGCATAGACTTGCAGTGGACCGAAACAAAAGCTGCAAACCGTGAACTTCTAACGTACATAATTGAGTGCCATTCACACCCTGGCATTTCTTATACTACACGCGAATCAAAATACTCCATTCAGAATCTTTCGTCAGAGACAGACTACCGATTCACAGTGCGGTCCACGAAAGCCAATGTTCATTTCTATCCGGGTGCTCCTCTGGTATCTGCACGCACCTGGAGTAAAGGTAGGCCTGATTTTTTTGCCTTCAGTGCGTTATGTGTACCAGGATATTCTCACGGTAAGATAAAAACACAACCTGAATTGCACCTAATGAAGAGTTAGAACAGTAGAGTCTGTGGATTGCCTACTAGAGCCAATCTGAAATTGTTCAGGTCACTTGCTCAGTGCCTATAACTCAATGAGGTATAGAAAATCAGTAAACGTTTACTGCGATTGAGACCAAGTCCAACGTTAGATGGGTTTTCTGCGTGCAGGAGCAGAGAAAAGGTACATGCTTCGTCAACCCAATAACGCGCAAACGTGGGCTTACAAGTCCGTCATAGCGTAATATCTCTTTCTTTTTTAAACAACGAATGATTAACAACGCATAATTGAACTACTGTTTAAATGTAAATAATGGGATATAGAGAAGAGACCCCGTACGGGGATATAGAACACGACCAGGCAAAATAAAAAAATCAAAAGCTGTCATCTGTTAACTAAATAAAAGATTTTCATGATTTGGCCTTTTTTGTCATTGAATGACGTCGTCTGGTAGATAATTAGAGTGATTTTACGGGTGGTAAGATACTTTTGAAATTCATACGTAACTGCTCTCTTGCTACCTCAATGCTCTGTGTAGACGAGTATAACCCAGGCGAGGTTACTGCTGAACCTATCAGTCCAACAAGCATACGACTAACTTGGAAGGCAGCTGCAGCGTCAGACCACCCTACCAAACTTTACAACGTTGTAACGAATTCAGATGACCAGAACGCGCGGAGAACCAAGCTCACGACGATCGACATTCAAAATCTTTCCCCTTCAACGGAGTACGTCTTCACAGTATACTCAGCCTCACTCCGTGGCTTCCCGTATACGCCTGGAGCGAAAGCGAAGGCAAAGACGCTTCACAAAGGTAATGATCTTTGGGATTCTGGCATGCATCATTACGTTTATTCGGAAAAATGTATTGTGTTTTTATAAGACTGTATGGCAAATTTCTCAGCCGGTCCGTACGTTATGCTACTGTATCAAAAAACCAAGACCATTCTTCGTCTCAAAAATTGGCCGTCAATACACGTGTTAGAAATGGAATAAACGAATTAATAGCATCACATCACAAATTCTCCTATTTACGCAACCTGGTGAAATCTTTTTCCCAGTTTGTATAACCACATTGCATTCCGGTCATGTTTGCTTGAGCAAAAATCAAATTGGCATTCTTAATTCATAAACCTCTCTGACTGATTGGCCGATGATAGTCGTTTAACCACCAATAGGCAATCAGGTCTCCATTAACTTTATATTTAATATTTTTCAGTCAATATACTATCGAGCAATTGTTTTGAAGGACATATCTTTGGTCCCTTCTGGTAATTTTTTTAAATTTATTTTCTCGTAAAGAACATGAAAACAGAAAATTTTCATGTACTACCTTCTCTTGGTAGAAGGTGTATGGATTGAGTTGAGGATATATATGCCCCTATATTTAGTTTCTCATATCGAAGCTGTAGCACTATTGTTAGACATTTTCTGAGTTTTCAGCAGTAAAAGTATGTTTATATGGCCAGACCAAACCCATCTCCGTGCCGTAGGTGCAATTTTGAATTTTTTTACGTAGCCATAGTGCCGCAACCTGTATTGCGTCATATCCGGCCTACTTCTCGCTATTACGTTTTCTGGGCTGGTAATTCTGATTCCTTGCGTCCACCGATTCTCTTTCATTCCAAATAACCGAACACTGAGTTTATTTATAAAGGATAACATTAAAAATGCAGCGAACCCCTGAAGCTCAAACCTGCTTCACGACATCCCATCTAAATGGAAAAAAGGGTGGAAACTAAATCCGCAACGGCACGAATATTATTTAATCACCGCTGATAGCTATCCCGTAGAATTCATTGCATCCCTAGAAAGGATGATTGAGGGGGTAAAACAAACGACGGACGAAAAAGCTCAACCAGTCTGCCTACGGCAGATCTTTCCATTCAGTTTGTTTTCAACAAGCAATCAACAGCCATAAAAGATCTCAAGAGGGATGAACAAATTGCCCTTCTGACGCATGAGCGCCAGTCAGGCATCGCTGATACTTCTGAATTGGCGTCGTTCAACCAGATCTGTTCATAGTAAGGTTAAGTATGTGGTCAATTTATGACAGATTATAACTCATGACACATGTGTCAGCGATGTCATAATCAGTGAAACTTCAAGGCTAATTTTGTTCTCTTTTTACTACTTTTTAGGTGCCAAGTAACTATATCCATTTAAAGGTCGCTTCGACTGCAAGCATGCTTGGCGTAACCTTCGCATGAAAGAGACTTTTTTAATTTGCTTATACAAAAAAACGTTTTCTTGATACTCCTTTTCATTTTCTCCCTCTACCGAATATACCAATTTGCTGGCATCTATGTGCCTGCATAAATAATGCTCCTTTTATCATTACGTAAATAGAAAAATAGTAATTATATGGCTAATTTTTAACAAATCAGTATTTTTCCTTGAACAACTGCATTCCACTGGAGGCCGAAAATGTATTTCAGTTCCGGTTATCCAAAAGGCTATACTAGAAAGAAATGCTGAGCCAGAGCCCCTACTCAAATTTCAACATGGTGCGTCAATCGTATTTCCTTGGATAAATACTCGTCCATTTGTAACACAGCTGGTTTAATAAAGCTGCGTGGCGTCCTTACAAAAAACTGAAAACTTTGCTTCGAGCAGGTTCAAGGAGAGTACAGTAGCTCTAAAAAAATGTTTCCCCATGTAGTCAGCAGTCTCTGGATTTTTGCATGGTTCGGCTTGCAATAGCAATACAGGGAACCAATCTCGAGAAAATCAATACAAAAATTAGTTTTTGTTTTTCAGTTCAAATTGAGTTTATTTAAGGAAATTGTATGTATGTATCGTTCAACTCGCTGTGTTATAAGCCACTGATTTATTTCAGACATTTGGGAAGGGAACCGACAAAATGACTTTAAAGGTAATAATAAAAAAATGAACAGATATATTAAGACTTCTTTGAAGTCGAAATTGGGAGATATATGTGCACACGTAGGCTATCAAAACAGAAGTTATTTTAGGTAAGCTTATATGACAAGGGTGGAACTCAGTCAGGCTTCCGGTAAAGGCCGACTCTATTTTGCTGTCAAACCACTGGATTGTCTGAGTGCGAGGGTTATGTCCGAAGCCAGAGTTGGGCAATTAATAAAGAAGTTATTTTAGGTAAGCTTATATGACAAGGAAAGCAACATTACTTCTGGTGTGCAGGCGTCAGAAGGAATGTCAGTATAGATGGGCGTCGAGGTCGAGATTTGAATAAATTCGATAAATTGACGTTTATTAACGGTTCAATATATAAATTGCTATAGGAGTAAAAGTTGTAATACAGCAACAATAACATGGCAAGAAAGACCATCATTAACACAACTTGTGTGCGCACCACGGTGCGTGCTGCAATAATAATCCAGTTTCCTTTTAAAAGCTTCCACGGATGCAGACATAAGGACAGCATGCAACAAAGCATTCCACGTTGTCTGCCTGGCACTAGTCACTAGATGTCATGGTTATGTCCGGAGCCAGATTTGGGCTGCCTTTGCCTGGGGGACGTGCAGACATCCGGGGAAAGCTGGGTGTCCTACTTGGGGATTTCGGGATGCAGCATCCTCGAGGCACATAGTACAACCTCAATAAGGACTCGAAGGTTGGAATCACAGAGAGTAAGTCACCTTTGGGATCCCAGCCCCCGTTTGAAGTGGTTTAACACCACTTGATCCCGGGTAGCAGTGGCGAGGGAAGGGAAGGCATCATGAATGAGGTGTAGACCAGCATCGTGAAAATTGTTGCGGTGAATCCGTAGCCTGTAGGCGGCGGTTGACAAAACTGGTCCAGCGCCACTTCGGTGGAAAGGAGAGGTTAGAAGATGCGTTATAGTTGGTTACAGAGGACGTTGAATGGTTTGTTGCACGAGAGGCCTGCATCGAGCGCTTTGTCCATCTGATCCTCCGCCATATATTTCAAAACACCTGGTCTGCGGCCCGGGCTGATACGTCATCCAAGTGGAACCTCATGCAGCATCTAAAGACTTTTCTACCCCAAAGGGGTCAAACAAGGGTGGAATTGCGTTGGAAGTGTGGCACGTCGGCTATGGGTATGAAGTGGTCACTACCACCACTGTAATAGCCGGCAACTTGGAGGGGTCTGCAGGTAAAATGTGTCTTGGACGTGGTTGGTGTTCTGACCCTCGACAATGTCTTTGTACTCGTCATGTCCGTGATACAGATCATTCTCAAAATATCTCTTTATCAAGTAGATCACGACGCAATAGTAGAAAATAAAAATGAAATCGAAAGAGATAACTGACCCATTATTCAGGGACCCTCTGAATCAAATGCAACCACTCCAATGGAGCGAGTTTCGGAAGACCTAGCACTCTTCCAATATGTACTTTAAACAATTTTGGAACCCTCTGAGGCAATCGGGGTTCTGTTTTGAAAAAAGGTTGAACAACGCATCAGAATCAACATGCCTCCCACCTCTTCAAGTTGCGCTGGTCAGTAGCGAACAGTCCAAATACATTCTTTCCAGGCGCTCTAGTATAAATGCTCAAGCCCAGTGGGTTTTTTTCAATGGGACTTCTCATTAGAAGAAAGACTGAAACGTCGTATATTTTTTCTAGAATTGAGCAAGCGGCTTAGCGAGGGGACCACCATTTGGTTAGTTACAACAACTAAGTAAGGTAGCGTTCCCCATTCTTCCTTTGGACGGGCTTAGTACGGATAACCGCGCAGCCAACGCAATAACGGAAGGTTCGAGGTGCATAGTAACCTCATGTCACATGAATGTTAAATTAAAATTCCTGCACACCAATGCGTGGAGCATGTCATCAAAGTTCGACGAGCTATAAATCCACCTCCGTGATCTATTGTCAGACGCCCTTTCTATAAGAGAAACCCAGTTCACCCAACACGTGGCCGACCGTGAGTTAACCATACCGGGCTACCGGGGAAGGGCGTGGGGGATGAGATGTACTCACGTGTGTAAAACATGGACTAATAGTAGCAGACAAAACAGATAAACTGACGTGTGCTTCCGAGGCAATCTGGTTGTCTATTAAAGTACCGGTTTCACCATGGCTCGATATCCTAACAGTCTGTCGACCACCGAGAACAGGTCCTACGGTTGGTGCTTATCTGCTAGAGGAGCTAAAAAAGCTTTCTATACGGCCAGACATCCTGATTATGGGTGAATTTAATGGGCCTCATATTGACTGGAGCGTGGCCTACGCACATAATTCAGAAATCACCGCTGACGGTCGCCTTCTAAACACAACGCTTGAGCTATTTCTCACTCAGCCCGTCACGTTCCCAGCCAGAATGATCTTGATCTTGCTCTCATAAAATCACAGAACAGTATTTAAGAGGTGTCATGACTATCCCCTTTGGTAAAAGCGACCATGTCGTCCTGATGTGTGAGTACTTGCTCTTTTTAATACACTAGAGATGCACAACATCAGAAGAAATATTTGGCGCGTTAATTTTGACTAGATAAAAGCTGAAATCACACGCATTGAATGAGGATCTGTATTGTCTCAAAACTGGGTTTATTCTCAGAAATTTTAAAACCGTCAAAATTAGAATCAGCCTCTATAAAATGTATGCCAGGCCTTGTCTGGAATACTGCTCGTTTCTATTTAGTCTTCTGCGCGCTAGTGAACGAAAGAAGATAGAATCAGTCCAGCACTTCTTTACAAAAAGAGTTTTTCTATTCAGATCACCGAAACCTGTCCTACCAACAACGCTGTGAGCTTACAAGCCTTGACCCGCTATGGCTTCGCAGATTACAGAAGGGACTATTTTTACTGTTTAAACTACTAAACAGTCGTACATTTAACCCGCTTACATCTCTGAGGCACCTCAACCACTCTCGGCGCACCAGTCATCGAGATGTATTTTTATTTCTTCCTTTGGCACGCACAGTTAGATACCGACAGTTTTTTTCGGTAAACGCTATAGCAATCTGGAATAAGCTACCTAGAAGTATCAAAATTCAGCAAAGCTATCCCTTGTTTACGCAAACTGTCACTAGTTTTCTACATTCAAGACACCTTCCAAATTTCGACTGCACAGATGTTCAAAAGAACATGACTAGACAGTCTTCATCGCTGTGTTATAATCCACTGATTTATTTCAGACATTTGGAAAGGGAACCGACAAAATGACTTTTAAAGGTTATAATAGTGAACAGATATATTAAGACTTCTTTTGAAGTCGAAATTGGGAGATATATGTGCACACGTAGGCTATCAAAACAGAAGTTATTTAAGGTAAGCTTATATGACAAGGGTGGAACTCAGTCAGGCTTCCGGTAAAGGCCGACTCTATTTTGCTGTCAAACCACTGGAGTGCCTGAGTGTGAGGTTTATGTCCGAAGCCAATGTTGGGCAATTAATAAAGAAGTTATTTTAGGTAATCTTATATGACAAGGAAAGTAACATTACTTCTGGTGTGCAAGCGTCAGCAATTGTTTTGAAGGACATATCTTTGTTCCCTTCTGGTAATTTTTTAAATTTATTTTCTCGTAAAGAAAATGAAAACAAAAAATTTTCCTGTACTACCTTCTATTGGTAGAAGGTGTATGGATTGAGTTGAGGATATATATGCCCCTATATTTAGTTTCTCATATCGAAGCTGTAGCACTATTGTTAGACATTTTCTGAGTTTTCAGCAGTAAAAGTATGTTTATATGGCCAGACCAAACCCGCCTCAGTCGACAGCGAACAGCCGCTCGCCGACATACCTGCTGGTGCAGAATACCGAATCCGTAACACTGAATGGAGAGGTTCTTCACCGGGCACCTGTGTTAACGCGTCCCTGTCCAGAACTTTAATTACTCAATAAGCTGCAGTTTTTCTCCTGAAAACACCTGGAACAACGAGCAGGAGTTTTTTTCACTGTCAGCTTGACCCTCTACTGTATATATTTTTTTGACCTTGCCTGTAAACTGGCAATAAAAAAATAAAATAAAATAAAATATTTGCTTATCTGAAATCACGGAAAAAGCTATATTTTTTGGAAAACCTTTCAGTAGCCTCTAGTTCTAGTGAAGAAAGAACTATTGCATGATCAGAACTCCCAAGTTGATCTAAAGGTGACACTGACAATGGCTGACAACCTCTACAGAAAATAAGATCAAGTATGTTTGATCCGCGGGTGGGGAAATCAACTACCTGGTCCCACATGCCTCTATCTATGGCCTCAAGTAGGCCTTCGAACTTTGCAGGACCTTCAGTTGGAAACCAATGAACTTCAGGAAGATTGAAGTCACCTGCAATCAAGCAGTACTTCAGCTGTGATTATAAGTGACCTCTACGACGTTGCTGATTGCACCTCTTACGGCTTTAATAGGAAATCTGCGTTCTATGAAACAGAAGGGCTAAGGGCATGCAGTAACGGATTAAGCCGCGCGGTCAACCGTTAAGCCCACTGCCATGCTGAATTCTTCCCCTAGTTCTGCTTCTTGTTTTTAGCTCCTATACGTCAATCGTAAACTATCAAACTGCTTTTTATCAGGCAAGATCACTAGAATTGGCGGAAAGACAGTCTTTGTCTTATCAGAACAGTCCAACCACCTCATTCACTGCCACTACTGAGGTGTGCGAAACCCAATGCAGTCCTGATAAAGCACCTGACATTGTAGCTTCCAGTTCATCCTATAATAAGTGCTTCTTTTCCAGGTACGACAAACAGCCTAGTTCAAAGTATCCCACACGCGACGTGTTATGCAAAGGATGCGGTAAAAAAGGGCACTGCCAAAAGGTTTGCATGGCATCAAGAACCCGAAAAGTCCTTTCCTGTACGCATCCCACTATTTCCGCCGTGGCATCGGCCACAGTTCCCGACTGCCTTTCAAACCAGTGGTGGAATTACAGATAAATGACACTAATTATCAGGCCTTAATAGACACAGGTAGCTCTGAGAGTTATTTCTCGTCCTCGTTAGTACTCCGAAATACGTGGAAAATTCATCCATCTCGCACCAAGGTATCCATGGCCACCACCACTTAACAAGCGCCAGGCAAGGACACGTAGAAGACTATGTCTATAAGCCTACTCTGACACACACACACACACACACACACACACACACACACACACACACACACACACACACACACACACACACACAATAATATCATCAATCACACACACACATATATATATATATATATATATATATATATATATATATATATATATATGTGATAGTGTGGCTCACCGATCTGCTTAAGGAACATTTATGTTCCGTTGTGCCCTGGAACTCAGACTAGAGTACTCACAGGCAGTCGCATAGCGACATGTAGCATATGTTGTTAATGTGGAACCGACAAAGACAAGGGAGACCGGAATGGCCATTTCTGGCTTATTAGCCGTCATCAGCCAGTCATACCCAATCCCAAGTGTGGCACACCTGGGATTCGAACCCGTGACCTTTGGTAATTGAGTCGAACGCTCTACCATTGAGCCACGGGCTCGTTGTTTTGTCGGTTGCTATATATATATATATCATGCACGCGAGTCAATGGGTCCCACGAAACTAAAGGCGCAGTGAAAGTGAGGTCTCGACTTGTTCTCGGGATGTGGTGAGATGCCACTGTTTCTCGCACCTCGCCTTGCGCGTTCAGCACCAGGCAGAAGAGCAGTGGTCGCATCACCGGCCCGTCCCATGATGTGGTCGTTGGAAAGGCGTGGATCGTTCTGCGGTCTGCGCTGGAGCCGGCGCGTCATCAGGGCGGAGCAGGAGCGTGCACGATAAGACCCGGAAAGATGGTGAACTATGCTTGCGTAGGTTGAAGCCAGAGGAAACTCTGGTGGAGGACCGCAGCGATTCTGACGTGCAAATCGATCGTCAAACGTGAGTATAGGGGCGAAAGACTAATCGAACCATCTAGTAGCTGGTTCCCTCCCAAGTTTCCCCTCAGGATAGCTGGCACTCATTCGCAAGATCAGTTTTATCCGGTAAAGCGAATGATTAAAGGTACTGGGTTCGAAACGAGCTCAACCTATTCTCAAACTTTAAATGGGTGAGATGCCCGGCTCGCTTTGTAGGAGTCGGACGCTGAATGTGCGAGTGCCAAGTGGGCCATTTTTGGTAAGCAGAACTGGCGCTGTGGGATAAACCAAACGCATGTTTTACGGTTGTTACCGATCATCAGTAACACACACAACACATTGGAGAGCACTTGACTGGCTCCACAAACCTATTTAAGCAACTGCTATCACTGTTTTTATTCTCTCTCAGGCATGAATGGATGCAGTCGACACTAGCCCCGCCTTGTAAATGGCCACTGACGCCTGAGACAGCAACTCAGGGTTCTGTGCACAACAGTAAAGCTCTTACTCTGTTGTCTTTTGACTAAAACGTGGAGTTTGGCCTGATGATTGTAGTGTTCCGAACACAACAACTGCTCAGATGCTACAATGACGCTCTCATCTAGATGAGATCCGAGTCACCTTCACAGTAACCTGGCCCATGTAGTGGGATAATGCCGCGTGTGGCACGTGTAGACTATCTGTTTAGCTATACTAGGCATTGCGACTGCAGACACATCCGGTTGTCTTGATACTGTTTTGCTTTCGGAGCAAAGCGGGTGAGGGAGGACACGAGATTGCGGTGGATGTTATCGCCGCATGTCCCGTGAAAGAAGCGTGCTTCCAACCAGGCTTGGTAGGGAACTTATCTCTAGGTAAATTCCCTAATCATTATTGTCAGCGCTTTCGATTATTGTTGACAAGGCAAATGATGGTTATTATTGGAATATAATCCACGATGGGGTCTGGCAGTTACCTGTGAGAGAATGTGTGCGTGTGTGCACTAAAGCGCACCTGTGATGCATATGTCTCACTTCCATATTGTCCGATGGCGAAAAAGTCAAGATGACCGTCTACGCGTGCCACAAATATGACCTAGGCCATAATGCAAAGTTTGACAGGTCACACTCACAAGAGATCACTAAGTTCGCGCAAGTGAAAATAGGCTAACCATCACACTAAGAAGGAGCCATTTAATTCGGTCCTCTAGTTACAAGAGTGGATTAATTTACTCCATCAGTTGCAAAAAATATTCACTATTGATGAAGCATAACGTGCGAAATTTCCTATTGCAAACATGCGAGCATAGAACATCAGAGAGAACCCATAGCTCCGGACCGCGGAATGCATGCTAGGTGTTGCGAAACATGGCTATGAATAGCACTAGCAAGCCCAATAAATAAGGATGGATGCTGACAGTTAAAAGTCAAAATTTCGAAAAAAACAAATTTAATTACTTATATAAACATATATTAATCGTTTCTAAAAATAAAATGTAAATTGTGCCCGCGGAGGGCGTACACGATAACAACCCATAGAGAAAGGAACTCCAATAAAAGACGCCAATATCTAATTTATCCGGCATGGGTCTGGTCGTGACCAGAGGTCAGAATTTAAACGTAGCTCCTTGTAGGGTTATTTAACATTTACAAACTCGACCCATCCCTTCTTTTCGCAAGTTATTGAACAGTTTAAAAAGATGAAAATTAGCTGAAAACCATGATTAGTAATCGAGGGTCCTACACACGAGCCTTCATATTGTGGTCTTTCCGAGGCAAATAGGCATCGAAAATACAGTAATCCCTAGAAAATTGCGGGGGTAACGTTCCAAAGACCTCCCCCAAATTTAAAATGATACAGTCTGTTTCGGGCTTATTCTGCCTTCATAATCATGACTACCAGCTGGGACTGGAAACAAAAACATGCACTCGAGTACGGCGCAGACAGTCCACACACTAGGGTCTAGTGGATGGGCCATAATCACTTCATCGAACTGAAATTTCATCACTATCTAGCCACCAGTCATATATATATATATATATATATATATATATATATATATATATATATATATATATAAAGGTCAGAATTTAAACGTAGCATTCCTAATTTTTTAAAGGAGCGTTGGTTCTTCTGGTACCACTTGCAGATTGGCTGCTCCACCAAAAACTTTCGGAGACTTTGTATAAATAATATGCCACAAAAATTATATATGCTGGATGCACTTCGCACAACATGCTAAATGTTACCACGTCATACAAACATATCCAAACATAACAAAAACATGTTCAATGTAGATGTCTAATAGAGTTGGGTTTAATGCATTTTCGTTCCACCGAAAAACCCAAGTCACTCAAGTATTCGACTTCCAAATATGACCTCAATTTTCTATATTTTGGAAGCTCCCGTTAATTTGAATCTACTAATCCACTGTTTTTTTTAAACTAGGAGTGTCAGTAGAAGTAGAAATTTTATAATGACTGCTTAGAAGATTCTGCGTTGGCAAATTGGCGAAGAAGAAATAATAGGGAACACAGGACAGATAAAATAAGGCCCATTTGTCCAAGGAGAGGGATAGCAGCAACCTAAACCAAAGCACCTAACCAAGCCACAGAAGTGAACTGAACCGCAGTCAAACGTACCTTCTTTTTGCTATAGAAGTAAGTAGGTTTATGTATTATTCTCAGTTGGTTATCATATTGTGATTTCACCGGCAAACATTTCTAACGGTACGATAATTGACTGGTATCCAGCGTTTCATCTTAGTTGGCCACAAACTCAACCAAATTGTGATGAATCACACGACTGCCATATAGGTGAAGATGATTTCGTTGGAAGAACTAAGATCGAGAAGAGAATATCCGTTTTTACTCGCGCTTTCGTTCATCCGACTATCATACTAGCCACTGGCAGGCCTCGTAAGTGAATAACAAGACGGGACGGGACGAGTTAGTCCGGTAACTAATAAGTGAGCGTTTATCGACCATTGTCATAATTCTTACGCTAAAACTGGCAAGACAACAAGACCGTAGCACAGCATGTTAGAGCGTTAGACTTCGAAGCAACAGGCGCGGATGCGAGTCTCGGCTAGTGCACCACCTGTGTTTAAGTGTGGCTGGCTGATAAAGTCCGGATTGGTAATTGGCCTATAACACACGCCCCTGAGTGGCTGATGGCATGGCGCGAGAGTGAGCCAAAAGACACAACTGGAGAAGTGAGACCCTTAATCGATCGGTTAGCGTTCATTAACCTATGTCATCATCCGGATTCGAAACTGAAAAAAAGATAATATGACAATTGCGCTGTGAGTTAGAGTTCGCGGGTTTGAGCCTTGAGTGGTGCATCATATAACATTGGTTTTGGCTGACTGATGACGAGAAGAAAACCAGAAATGGCCACTAGAGTCTCACCTCTTTTCCTGGGCAATATGCTTCTACCTATAACACATAAACCTACGTGGTTGCTGAGAGAACTCGAGAATGAAACTCAAGGCGGAATGGGAGGAGCGCGTCCGGTTATCGGTCGGTGAGCATTCATCAACCAATGTCAACATCCCGATCTAAAACCGGCAAAGCAACGAGCCCGCGGTACAGTATGTTGGAGCATCGGACTTCTAATAAAACAGGTTGCGAGGTCGAAGCTCGCATTTTGTGCCACATGTGGTGGAGGTTCGCTAGCCGAGTACGGTTAATAAGGCAGAAATATCGTTTAGACTCTCCCTCATCTTTTTTCTGCAATATTCATCTGCATATAATACGAGCCGCCCTGCAGTTACTGTCGGCACTCAAGAGTGAGTATTCAACAAACTTTTTATAAAAATTCCCAACCTAAAAATAGACAAGACAGAGATTCCATGGCGCAGTGGATTACAGCACTCCACTTCAAATCAACGGGTTCCGCGTTCGATCCTCGGGTGGTTCAAAATCTTAAGTTGTGTATGTCTGGGTGTTTACGTCTGATAACATAACCAAAACAGACATATGCAACCCCAGATATTTACATCAAATAACATGCACCTAAACGGGCCGCGTGTTAGAAGGGCTGAACCAACACGGGGCCGGATCAGATCATGGCGGGTTTTATCTTGATTGAGATTCCATATGGGCCAGAGATTATGGGTAAGATCCGATTTTCCAAACGTGCTCCCTGGCAGCTGTATAGCTGCGAACACATGCACCTGCATGGTACTTGTGCACCAAGAAAAGAAAGGAGCCATGTTAGGGCTGCACACTGAACATTGTCAGATCTGTCGCGCACGTTTATTTCCGATCCGCCCTAAGATGAATGTTTTGATAGACTCAGTGCATAACAAGATGAGTTCTAATTAGGGCTTTTGTGCGACACGCAGACACGATTTAGGAAAATTTTGATTTGAACTGTCACATTAAATCTGCTCTGTGCCAACTGATATATGAAAGTTTTATTCATTCTTGTCAGGTATGAGCAAGAAGCAACTCTCCCACTATTGCCGTGTGAAATAAGTGATATATATATATATATATATATATATATATATATATATATATATATATATATATATATATATATATATATATACCTGCAGTACGCGGTAACCGTAATTTCCTCTACGTGGTTTAGCCCATCGGTCGAGGCGGTTTTGGGGGTATGGTTCTTTAACAGAGCCTAACATGGAGAAGACATGGTTGAGAGTTGGTTAGCAGTTCGGGCCGTAAACGCATCCACAAATATACATCAAAGAGGGTTGGTGACAAGGGTAAGAGAACGAATGGAGGTTTCTGGAAGTAGCTTTTATAATCATGTGATTAATTCAGCTTAGATATTAAAATGTTTTCCGTTATTTTGTAAAAAGTAGGCTTTCGTAGCGTATTTTTACCAGATGTCATTCTGTAATATAATTTAGCGCTTAATTCACTTACGTTTCAGCGGATTTTGATCAAAAAAAGGAAATTATACAAACAATATTATTTTTGCTTCCTCAACTGCCTCCAGCGCTTTACCAGGCACAGGCCAAAATGCGCTGACTGTGCACCATTTATTTCACACGGCAATAGTCGGAGAGTTGCTTCTTGCTCATACCTGACAAGAATGAATAAAACTTTCATATATCAGTTGGCACAGAGCAGATTTAATGTGACAGTTCAAATCAAAATTTTCCTAAATCGTGTCTGCGTGTCGCACAAAAGCCCTAATTAGAACTCATCTTGTTATGCACTGAGTCTATCAAAACATTCATCTTAGGGCGGATCGGAAATAAACGTGCGCGACAGGTCTGACAATGTTCAGTGTGCAGCCCTAACATGGCTCCTTTCTTTTCTTGGTGCACAAGTACCATGCAGGTGCATGTGTTCGCAGCTATACAGCTGCCAGGGAGCACGTTTGGAAAATCGGATCTTACCCATAATCTCTGGCCCATATGGAATCTCAATCAAGATAAAACCCGCCATGATCTGATCCGGCCCCCGTGTTGGTTCAGCCCTTCTAACACGCGGCCCGTTTAGGTGCATGTTATTTGATGTAAATATCTGGGGTTGCATATGTCTGTTTGGTTATGTTATCAGACGTAAACACCCAGACATACACAACTTAAGATTTTGAACCACCCGAGGATCGAACGCGGAACCCGTTGATTTGAAGTGGAGTGCTGTAATCCACTGCGCCATGGAATCTCTGTCTTGTCTATTTTAGGTTGGGAATTTTATAAAAGTTTGTTGAATACTCACTCTTGAGTGTCGGCAGTAACTGCAGGGCGGCTCGTATTATATGCAGATGAATATTGCAGAAAAAGATGAGGGAGAGTCTAAACGATATTTCTGCCTTATTAACCGTACTCGGCTAGCGAACCTCCACCACATGTGGCACAAAATGCGAGCTTCGACCTCGCAACCTGTTTATTAGAAGTCCGATGCTCCAACATACTGTACCGCGGGCTCGTTGCTTTGCCGGTTTTAGATCGGGATGTTGACATTGGTTGATGAATGCTCACCGACCGATAACCGGACGCGCTCCTCCCATTCCGCCTTGAGTTTCATTCTCGAGTTCTCTCAGCAACCACGTAGGTTTATGTGTTATAGGTAGAAGCATATTGCCCAGGAAAAGAGGTGAGACTCTAGTGGCCATTTCTGGTTTTCTTCTCGTCATCAGTCAGCCAAAACCAATGTTATATGATGCACCACTCAAGGCTCGAACCCACGAACTCTAACTCACAGCGCAATTGTCTAATTATCTTTTTTTTCAGTTTCGGATCCGGATGATGACATAGGTTAATGAACGCACACCGATCGATTAAGGGTCTCACTTCTCCAGTTGTGCCTTTGGGCTCACTCTCGCGCCATGCCATCAGCCACTCAGGGGCGTGTGTTATAGGCTAATTACCAATCCGGACTTTATCAGCCAGCCACACTTAAACACAGGTGGTGCACTAGCCGAGACTCGCATCCACGCCTGTTGCTTCGAAGTCCAACGCTCTAACGTGCTGTGCTACGGTCTCGTTGTCTTGCCAGTTTTAGCGTAAGAATTATGACAATGGTTGATGAACGCTCACTTATTAGTTACCGGACTAACCTCGTCCCGTCCCGTCTTGTTATTCACTCGCGAGGCCTGCCAGTGGCTAGTATGCGATAGTCGGATGAACGAGCGCGAGTAAAACGGATATCTCTTCTCGATCTTTGGTTTCTTCCCACGAAATCATCTTCACCTATATGGCAGATCGTGTGATTCATCACAATTTGGTGAGGTTGTGGCCAACTAAGATGAAACGCTGGATACCAGTCAATTATCGTACCGTTAGAAATGTTTGCCGGTGAAATCACAATATGATAACCAACTGAGAATAATACATAAACCTACTTACTTCTATAGCAAAAAGAAGGTACGTTTGACTGCGGTTCGGTTCACTTCTGTGGCTTGGTTAGGTGCTTTGGTTTAGGTTGCTGCTGTCCATCTCCTTGGACAAACGGGCCTTATTTTATCTGTCCTGTGTTCCCTATTATTTCTTTTTCGCCAATTTGCCAACGCAGAATCTTCTAAGCAGTCATTATAAAATTTCTACTTCTACTGACACTCCTAGTTTAAAAACAGTGGATTAGTAGATTCAAATTAACGGGAGCTTCCAAAATATAGAAAATTGAGGTCATATTTGGAAGTCGAATACTTGAGTGACTTGGATTTTTCGGTGGAACGAAAATGCTTTAAACCCAACTCTATTAGACATCTACATTGAACATGTTTTTGTTTATGTTTGGATATGTTTGTATGACGTGGTAACATTTAGCATGTTGTGCGAAGTGCATCCAGCATATATAATTTTTGTGGCTTATTATTTATGCAAAGTCTCCGAACGTTTTTGGTGGAGCAGCCAATCTGCAAGTGGTACCAGAAGAACCAACGCTCCTTTAAAAAATTTGGAATGCTACGTTTAAATTCTGACCTTTATATATATATATATATATATATATATATATATATATATATATATCGGGTAAATAATATCTAAAATTATTAAATGCAGGACATGGAGTCAGGGGATTCGGACATGTCTTTTTAGGGTCAGACCCGAAATTTCAATTAACATTTGGGTCGAAGACAATCAACCACTGTGGAATAACCACGTTATGCATATTCTAAAAACAAGTAGTACTACAAGTAGTATGAATCTTATATGGCAAAGACGTTATACTGTACTTCCGACATAGATAGTAGCTAAAAGCCCAGACACCTGTTTCGCCAATGTTTCTGCTGGTATGTGACAGAGCAACGAGGGGTTCGGCTCCTCAGTGGGTCCCCCAGCGTTCTCTACGCGGTTTCTGGTCATATGGACTCCAGTAAATAATCGGGTAAATAGTTTCTAAAATTATTAAGTGCAGGACATGGAGTCAGGTGATTCGGACATGACTTTTTAGGGTCAGACCCGAAATTTCAATAAACATTTGGGTCGAAGACAATCAACCACTGTGGAATAATCACGTAATGCCCATTCTACAAACAAGTAGTACTACAAGTAGTATGAATCTTATATGGCAAAGACTTTATACCGTACTTCCGCCATAGATACTAGCTAAAAGCCCAGACACGTGTTTCGCCTATGTTTCTGCTGCTGTGTGACACAACAACGAGGGGTTCGGCTCCTCAGTGGGTCCCCCAGCGTTCTCTATGCGGTTTCTGGTATATGGACTCCAGTAAATAATCGGGTTAATTATTTCTAAAATTATTAAGTGCAGGACATGGAGGCAGGTGATTCGGACATGACTTTTTAATAATTTTAGAAATTATATATATATATATATA
>WEDG01003857.1:0-91460 GCA_017591395.1 Schistocephalus solidus
TATATATATATGTTGATAAGATGGAACCAACAAAGACAAGGAGACCGTAATGGCCATTTTTGGCTTATTAACCGTCATCAGCCAGTCATACCCAATCCCAGGTGTGGATTACCCGGGATTCGAAACCCGCGACCTTTGGTCATTGAGTGTAACTTTCTAACTGAGCCACGGGTCCGTTGTTTTGTCTGATGCGATCATGATTACAGATCAGAAAGTGTGGTGTTCACCGATCTGGTTAAGGAACACTGATGTTCCGCTGTGCCTTGAGCTCACTTTAGAGCCCTCGCGGGCAGTTGCATAACGACTTGAGATATATGTTGATAAGATGGAACCAACAAAGACAAGGGAGACTGAATGGCCATTTCTGGCTTATTAACCATCATCAGCCAGTCATACTCAATCCCAGGTGTGGATCACTCCAGGATTCAAACCCGCGACCTTTGGTCATTGAGTGTACCAATTTCACCATTGAGCCACGGGTCCGTTGTTTTGTCGGTTGCTATTAATGTGGTAATCCATTCAGTATTTGTATACTACTGACTGCCTGTTGGTACCTTGGGCCGCAGTAGCCAATGGCTTTCAACTCAGCTATTAATATCAAATATCGTTCCGTGTGAAAAGCTCTGCTCGAAGGATTTACTCCCCATTCGTGTATTATTTTCCTCGGAAACTAAATGGGGCAGTAAGATATAATGTAACTGTTTTTGGCTTGGACCTTACTTGTACTGGTACACAATTAACGATAGAGAGAGAGATAAAGAGAAAGAGACTAGTCAAACCCAATTGTTCTTGAGGGCAGTTAAACGCTAGCGTGAAGTGCTGAGGCCATGTTCCAGTGTTCGGCACTGAGATTACGACATCGGGAATTCGATCCCGGTCGCCTGAGCGAGGCAGTTCGTGAAGCAAAGGGAGGGGGAAGGCTGGAAGTGGAGAGGACAGTGTTCAGGGCCGCGGAGTCTTCGATGGTTTTGACAAGGTGCCCGGACACTCACGTGAACAGCCGGTCAGCAAACAACTGGTTGTAAGCAAGAAATCGAAGATTAACAAACTATTGGAAATTAGTTGGACTTTAAAAACCTCTAGACGGCATAATATTGCCTCTCACTTGAAAACTAAAACTACAAAACGTTGTTTGTAGTTTTCATTTCAAACCATTATACGGCGTGGAGAATGGTTATTTTTATAAAATCCACCTAAATTAGCATAAAGGAACAGAGGTTAAAACGACACTCTAATGTATATCAACTCAGGAGAATAGGATATCTACCAGGGTGGGGGTCGTGAAGAGCTCCCAGTGGGGGGTCGTGAAGAACTCCCTCGTGGGAGCAGGTTTTTCATTTTTTTGCAAAATATGCGAAAAATATCCGCATTTCAGAAAGTAAACTAGGCCCTAACACTGGAATCTCCTTTTGAGGAGCTCTAGCGCAACACTATAAAATATTGTTAGCTCATTTGAATTTTAAAAAACCGGTACGACACGGGAATATGAGCCCTCAGGAATTCACGTGGGCTTGTGGTAAATCCCGGGAAGAGTGCCTATATTCCTGATGTAACCCTAATCCTAATCGCATGCCTTATCTACTCCCTACCCCTAAATCCTAACGGTAAACCTAACCACGACAACAGCCTTTCCCTTATCTTCCTGGAAATTAGTGCAATGAAATTTTATTTCCTGTTCCCGTTTCTTAAAACACAACCAGAAACCAAACAATTTCGTTAGGATTTACCAACTGCAACTTGTTGCTTCTTAAAATTAGCGACGAAAAATGAGTACAGAACAGGTAAAAATTGCTTAGAACGACCGATATGAAAGGAGGCTGATTATACTTTACTACACGTAGCCTAATGGATAAATAAAGGTCAATTAAAATCCCGAAAGATCGATAACGCAAAAGAAGATAACAAGGCTTCTACCCATCGAAAAGAGGCCGGGAATTCTTAGAGGCCATTCATTCTGATGACTTGTGCATTAATCTGCACATCGAATTAGATGCCGTGTACAATATTCTCAAGGAAAAGTGGAAAAGGCGGTAGCCAATCATATTTAGACGTTCATCAACAATGACACCTATTGGCAGAACTGATTCAGCAATATCAATTTTCCGACATGTTTTAAATTTCAACTGTTTTTTGCACATTTGCCACAAGTCTGACGAAGACCTGGGGAACCAGCGTCAAAAGATTACATAATAAAGTTACTAATTGTTTCCCTAAGAACTTCTTTAATTTGAAATATATATATATGACAGTGTGGGGCTCACCGATCTGCTTAAGGAACATGTATGTTCCGTTGTGCCCTGGAGCTCAGACTAGAGCTCTCGCAGGCGGTCGCATAGCGACGTGTAGCATATGATGAAATGTAACCGACAAAGACAAGGGAGACCGGAATGGCCATTTCTGGCTTATTAGCCGTCATCAGCCAGTCATACCCAATCCCAAGTGTGGCACACCTGGGATTCGAACCCGCGACCTTTGGTATTTGAGTCAAACGCTCTACCATTGAGCTATTGGCTCGTTGTTTTGTCGGTTGTGATCGGGAATATGATGACAGTGTGGGGCTCACCGATCTGCTTAAGGAACATGTATGTTCCGTTGTGCCCTGGAGCTCAGACTAGAGCTCTCGCAGGCGGTCGCATAGCGACGTGTAGCATATGATGAAATGGAACCGACAAAGACAAGGGAGACCGGAATGGCCATTTCTGGCTTATTAGCCGTCATCAGCCAGTCATACCCAATCCCAAGTGTGGCACACCTGGGATTCGAACCCACGACCTTTGATATTTGAGTCAAACGCTCTACCATTGAGCTACGGGTTCGTTGTTTTGTCGGTTGTGATCGGGAATATGATGACAGTGTGGGGCTCACCGATCTGCTTAAGGAACATGTATGTTCAGGTGTGCCACACTTGGGATTGGGTATGACTGGCTGATGACGGCTAATAAGCCAGAAATGGCCATTCCGGTCTCCCTTGTCTTTGTCGGTTCCATTTCATCATATGCTACACGTCGCTATGCGACCGCCTGCGAGAGCTCCAGTCTGAGCTCCAGGGCACAACGGAACATACATGTTCCTTAAGCAGATCGGTGAGCCCCACACTGTCATCATATTCCCGATCACAACCGACAAAACAACGAGCCCGTAGCTCAATGGTAGAGCGTTTGACTCAAATACCAAAGGTCGCGGGTTCGAATCCCAGGTGTGCCAATACTTGGGATTGGTGTGAC
Organism: Schistocephalus solidus; assembly: GCA_017591395.1. NCBI lineage: Eukaryota > Metazoa > Platyhelminthes > Cestoda > Diphyllobothriidea > Diphyllobothriidae > Schistocephalus > Schistocephalus solidus. The sequence continues at coordinate 3,225 of WEDG01003857.1, forward strand.
TGTATATATATATATATATATATATATATATATATATATATATATATATATATATATATATATATATATATATATATATATATATATATATATATATATATATATATACATATATATATATATATATGGCAAAAAGACGTTATACCGTACTTCCGACATAGATACTAGCTAAAAGCCCAGACACGTGTTTCGCCGATGTTTCTGCTGCTGTGTGACACAGCAACGAGGGGTTCGGCTCCTCAGTGGGTCCCCCAGCGTTCTCTATGCGGTTTCTGGTATATGGACTCCAGAGAATAATCGGGTAAATAATTTCTGAAATTATTAAGTGCAGGACATGGAGTCAGGTGCTTCGGACATGACTTTTTAGGGTCAGACCCGAAATTTCAATGAACATTTGGGTCGAAGACAATCAACCACTGTGGAATAACCACGTAATGCCCATTCTAAAAAACAAGTAGTACTACAAGTAGTATGAATCTTATATGGCAAAGACGTTATACCGTACTCCGACATAGATACTAGCTAAAAGCCCAGACACGTGTTTCGCTGATGTTTCTGCTGCTGTGTGACACAGCAACGAGGGGTTCGGCTCCTCAGTGGGTCCCCCAGCGTTCTCTATGCGGTTTCTGGTATATGGACTCCAGAGAATAATCGGGTAAATAATTTCTGAAATTATTAAGTGCAGGACATGGAGTCAGGTGCTTCGGACATGACTTTTTAGGGTCAGACCCGAAATTTCAATGAACATTTGGGTCGAAGACAATCAACCACTGTGGAATAACCACGTAATGCCCATTCTACAAAACAAGTAGTACTTCAAGTAGTATGAATCTTATATGGCAAAGACGTTATACCGTACTTCCGACATAGATACTAGCTAAAAGCCCAGACACGTGTTTCGCCGATGTTTCTGCTGCTGTGTGACACAGCAACGAGGGGTTCGGCTCCTCAGTGGGTCCCCCAGCGTTCTCTATGCGGTTTCTGGTATATGGACTCCAGAGAATAATCGGGTAAATAATTTCTGAAATTATTATATATATATATATATATATATATATATATATATATGTTGATAAGATGGAACCAACAAAGACAAGGGAGACCGTAATGGCCATTTTTGGCTTATTAACCGTCATCAGCCAGTCATACCCAATCCCAGGTGTGGATTACCCGGGATTTGAACCCGCGACCTTTGGTCATTGAGTGTAACTTTCTAACATTGAGCCACGGGTCCGTTGTTTTGTTCGATGCGATCATGATTATAGACTGTGAAAGTGTGGTGTTCACCGATCTGGTTAAGGAACACTGATGTTCCGCTGTGCCTTGGAGCTCACTTTAGAGCCCTCGCGGGCAGTTGCATAACGACTTGAGATATATGTTGATAAGATGGAACCAACAAAGACAAGGGAGACCGGAATGGCCATTTCTGGCTTATTAACCATCATCAGCCAGTCATACTCAATCCCAGGTGTGGATCACCCAGGATTCAAACCCGCGACCTTTGGTCATTGAGTGTACCACTCTACCATTGAGCCACGGGTCCGTTGTTTTGTCGGTTGCTATTAATGTGGTAATCCATTCAGTATTTGTATACTACTGACTGCCTGTTGGTACCTTGGGCCGCAGTAGCCAATGGCTTTCAACTCAGCTATTATTATCAAATATCGTTCCGTGTGAAAAGCTCTGCTCCGAAGGATTTACTCCCCATCCGTGTATTATTTTCCTCGGAAACTAAATGGGGCAGTAAGATATAATGTAATTGTTTTTGGCTTGGACCTTACTTGTACTGTAAGATAGAGAGAGAGACACTAGTCAAACTCATTTGTTCTTGAGGGCAGTTAAACGCTAGCGTGAAGTGCTGAGGCCATGTGCCAGTGTTCAGCACTGAGATTACGACATCGGGACTTCGATCCCGGTCGCCTGAGCGAGGCAGTTCGTGAAGCAAAGGGAGGGGAAGGCTGGAAGTGGAGAGGACAGTGTTCAGGGCCGCGGAGTCTTCGATGGTTTTGACAAGGTGCCCGGACACTCACGTGAACAGCCGGTCAGCAAACAACTGGTTGTAAGCAAGAAATCGAAGATTAACAAACTATTGGAAATTAGTTGGACTTTAAAAACCTCTAGACGGCATAATATTGCCTCTAACTTGAAAACTAAAACTGCAAAACGTTTGTGGTTTTTCATTTCAAACCATTATACGGCGTGGAGAATCGTTCTTTTTATAAAAACCACCTTAATCTGCATAAATGAACAGAGGTTAAAACGACACTCTAATGTACATCAAGTCAGGAGAATAGGATATCTACCAGGGGGGGTCGTGAAGAACTCCCTCGTGGAAGCAGGTTTTTCAATTTTTCAATGTATGCGAAAAATATCCGCATTTCAGAAAGTAAACTCGGCCCTAACATTGGAATATCATTTTGAGGAGCTCTAGCGCAACACTATAAAATATTGTTAGCTCATTTGAATTTATAAAAACCGGTACGACACGGGAATATGAGCCCTCAGGAATTCACGTGGGCTTGTGGTAAATCCCGGGATGAGTGCCTATATTCCTGATGTAACCCTAATCCTAATCGCATGCCTTATCTACTCCCTACCCCTAAATCCTAACGGTAAACCTAACCACGACAACAGCCTTTACCCCCTTATCTTCCTGGAAATTAGTGCAATGAAATTTTATTTCCTGTTCCCGTTTCTTAAAACACAACCAGAAACCAAACAATTTCGTTAGGTTTTACCAACTGCAACTTGTCGCTTCTTAAAATTAGTGACGAAAAATGAGTAGAGAACAGGTAAAAATTGCTTAGATCGGCCGATATGAAAGGAGGCTGATTATACTTTACTACACGCAGCCTAATGGATAAATAAATCCCGAAAGGACGATAACGCAAAAGGAGCTAACAAGGCAACATCCGGTCTAACGCGTGGTCAAATTGTTCACACTAGTCCGATCTTTGCTTCTGTATGGAGGCTGCTTACGAGAAGACCAGCGTCCGAGCCGTGCGTCCACGAGTAAGAACGCAAAGGGCTAGATTCAGTCTGATGGAATGTTTATTATCTAGGAGGCGTTTAGTGAGGGAGGAGGTGGACTTCGGTTTTCTGACTTCGAAAGTCATTTTGGCAAGCGCCCGACTGACCGGATGCCAGCTGCTTTTACTGACACCCAGAGTACTTGCGGGTGTTATGCTATCACATATTTTTGTTGTGGATAAACCCTGATGTTTTTGGTTGGTATAAATTCAAAAGAATGTGGCTATACGTGTAAAATTGAAGCAAAAAACGTTTTTTTGTCCTGCATTATAAATTATGTCGGCCACCTGCAGTTGAATAGGCAGAGTCAAGTATGTGACAGGCGCATTTTGGAAGAAAGTGCGGTGAAACTGTGTACTCATTACCCTTAACCTCCTCGCTGCATAATTTTAAAAGGACAGCTACCGTCCTTTTTATGCTTGGTCATAAACGGTATACAGGTTCTGTTAATTTCCACGTGGTTACAAACATGCTTCTAGGCCAATGCACAACTAGTATTTTTTCCAATCGAAGGACAAATGTTATTCGGTGTGAGTGTCCTAAGAATGAAAACAAAGCATACTTTGCACAGCCCGTTTGTCCGTAAATGTACGTCCAGTTCCAATTTCTAAACATTTCGCAGTGGACCGTCTCATGCTTCTTTTATTTACTCCTCTATGAAGCCTTCTTGTTCAAAATTAGAGCCATCAAGTCTTATTGCACTTTCGTTAACCCCAGATCCTTCAGTATGCGCTGGAAATTGTGCCCTTATTTATTATTTCTTCGAGCACGTGTTTCGCAAGTCAATTGCGTTCCATGAGTAATTTACATAAAACGGTCATCACAGTTAGTTAGAATTTTCAGTTTCTCCGAGTTTTTAACCTTAACTGAGTAGGTTCATGTGTGGCAATTTCTCCAAGCATGCTGCATTTCTGTTGGTCGTTTTTGTTTGACATCTAAATTTCAAATATCGACAATACTAGCGAAGAATGCTAGACTCCTTTGAATCCTTTGGCGAATCAGTGGCCCTCTTGGATTGAATCTAATATTCGGGGCATTAGTCGTTCCCATGGAAGGTATCGAAGTCAGGTCATTATATTTATTGTGTCCAAATATTTTGAACATGACTTCGAAACGGCTTAAATTATACGTGGCTTTGCCTGGCAGCCATGACATCGCCTCATTAATATATCCTAGCTTTTCCCTAAACAATAAGAGAACAATAGATAGAGGGCTCTTTTGACCATTTATTCACTAGTCTTCACAATCGGAACGCTATTCTTAATAGCCGTATCCGTATCCGTACTCCTTCTCCTCGTGGCATTCGCTGCCCTTGCAGACAGTGGCGCAGTGACCGTCCTTGCAGTTGTAGCCCTCGAATTCACCACTGTGGCAGTGTTCCGAGGTGCAGCCGGAGAAGTCTACGCGACCGCTGAATTGACGTGACCCTTGTACTGCTCTGACCCTTGGCGCCACCCCTTCTCGAAGCGTTTGCCGTAGCTCCTCCTGTTCGCCCCAGCTCTCAGCACTGGTCTGGGAGTATGCGTGGGTTTCTGTAGCAGCCCTTGGGGTGGCAGATGTAGGAACAGCGGCCAGCCCCTGCAGCCGTAGCCGTCAAAGCCGTCCCTTGTGGCAGGTCGATTCGTAGCAGCCATCAAAGTAGATGTCACTCCTGAAAGCGGCCTTGCTGCTGACGTAGCCTCCCTGGTGGTAGGATGGAACGTAGTGGGCCGAAGCCACCGCGATGAGGGCGCAGAGAATGACAAATTTCATCTCTCTGTGTGCTTTCAGGCTGAGCTGTCCGCTGCATGGTGCGGCAACATTTCAGCGCCACTTTTATAGTCGAGGCAGTGACAGAGAAGTTGATGTAATTGCGCAGTGTAGAGCGTCGGTTCATTTTGATCGATAACCGAAAAATTGACATCTTCCGATGCACATTTGGAAGGCAAACTGTAGCCGATGGGTTTCATCGACCCACCCATGGATTTTTAGTTTTTGTGCCAAAATTCGCACTTGCACACTGACACAAATCACCAGACTAGTTCATTACACAAAAACCGGAGTTCGAACTCGAGTATTTAGTTTGGATAACCGGAGTAGCTACAATGCTGTTGGAGGGAATTAATCATCAATGTTTTTTCGTGACATCAACAAAATGACTGAGCATTTAATTATATATATATATATATATATATATATATATATATATATATATATATATATATATATATATATATATATATATTGAATAGCTGAGGTAGAGTGCATTCCGAGATGATATAGTGAAGAAAAAAGGGCTCGTCGGAAAAAAGAGTTGTACTCGTGAATTTTCAAGTTGGTCACACCAACCCGTCGTCAGACGAAATGAACAGAGGAGAAATGAAATGGTCAGATGACCAGTTTGTGCTACAGGACAGACAAGGACAGACAACCAACTGGGGTGTGAGGAATGGGTACATGATTGGATTGGGGGCCAGTTAGGGGGCGGGGGCTGTTAGGGTTCCCTGTGTCGGAGGCGAAGGGGGATGGCGAGTAAATGTGACTGCAGACGGTAAACTTAATGGTCGACGATGCGGGATGGGGACAGAGGTAATTGCATCGATGCACCGGCAAGACAACGAGCTCGTGGCGCAGTGGGTAGAGCGTTGGACTTCTGCCCAACAAGGTCGCGAGTTCGAGGCTCGGGCGCCTCAGCGCCTGGGGTTGGGTATGGCTGGCTGATGACGGCTAATAAGCCAGAAATGGCCATTCCAGTCTCCCTTGTCTTTGTCGGTCATGTTATTCTGCCTATACACTTAGCTGCCTTACGGCTGCTGGCGGGGCTTGAGAGTTAGCCCCAAGGCACAACGGGACGAGTGAATCCTGTAACCGATCGGTGAGCGCCCTACTACGATTGATATATATATATATATATATATATATATATATATATATATATATATATATATATATGGGCATACATATCTATATAAGATATGGCAAATGTACCGTATGCCCGTAGCTTCAGACATAGATACTATATATATATATATATTTGATAAGGTGGAACAGACAAAGACAAGGAAGACTGGAATGGCCATTTCTGGCTTATTGGCCGTCATCAGCCAGTCATACCCAATCATAGGTGTGGCTATACCTGGGATTCGAACCCGCGAACTTTGCTTATTGAGTCGAATGCTCTACCATTGAGCCACGGGCTCATTGTTTTGTCGGTTGCGATCGGGAATCTGATAATAGTGCGTTGCTCACCGATTTGCTTAAGGAACATGTATGTTCCGTTGTGCCCTGGAGCTCGGACTTGAGCCCTCGCAGGTGGCCGCATAGCGACATGTAGCATCTGTTGTCAAAGTGGAACCGACAAAGACAAGGGAGACTGGAATGGCTATTTCTGGCTTATTAGCCTTCATCAGCCAGTCATGCCCAATCCCAAGTGTGGCACACCTGGGATTTCACAAATAACAGAAGGAAGGGGCTACTCTAGTTCCATCTAGGTGAGAGTGTCATAGAGGTCATAATAAAAAGAAATAATTGCAGCCTCACCCTCGGTCTACCATTCTGCTTCGCCACACAGATACCCTGGGCTGAATTCGAGGCCTGATTTTTATCGTCAGTCCTCAACTTCCGAGCTCCGAATTTTGGCTACTCGTAGTAACTTTAAGCTAACCGCCTTAGATTTACTATATTTAAGTGTTTGAATGAGTGTCGTGAAAATGGACATCTTTGAGAAGAACCCTCTCCCCATTCCTTCGTCCGCTAAACGAACGGGCAGTCACCAGTTGATGGACTGGACGTAAATGGCTTTCATAGCTTAAAAGACCGTAGGCGTGTGGCACACCACTACTTGGCTTCCCACACAAAACATCATCCATCGCAAAATGGAGGTGGGTTTTCAGATCTCACAAGCTTGAATCTTTCACAATGGGTGAAAAGATGTGACTTGGAAGGCTGCAAAATGACGGGATTACCTGGTCATTCTCTCAAGCGGGAGGGTCAGGTTGCAGTTTTTCCTTCTTACTGTGGCCCCTATGGCGCTGCCATCCAATCGGGATTCAAGCCACTCCTTTCACTCTGTTTCTGCGAAGTCCTGGCCCATCCTGTGTGGACCTGGTGTGTTTGGCACGCGTAAATGGGCTGGTTCGCTTTGTTAGCCACAGCGCTCTATCCCGCCTACGTTCTTCTTGACTTTTTCAAGACAACTGACTTCGGTGGATGAGAGGGTACTGTGCGGTAGATGCAGTGCTAGTATTTCCACCATGCTCTGGAGCGCACGGTGGACATAGTCGTTTCCTAGATTTGAACTATCGTTATTGGCTGTCGAGGCTGTCAAGGGATTGTGAACGACGGAGCATTGGGATAATGATCACAGGTGGTGGAGCTCACCATCCTCGGCGTTGTAGGTGTCCTTGCAGGGGTGACGCTGGGAGCCTAGGCGAAGGCAACGGATGGATTGTTACTGATTTTTTTCCGCAAATTACTGATAAGGCTGATCCGTGCGATGAATGCTCTTCTATATCGGGAGCATTTGGACTGAGTTTCGTCTTGGACATTGTGCTTGAGACTTTTGGGGACTCTCTTGGCTCTGATAGTGGTGATCTGGTTGGCTTCGTAGATTTTTGCTCTAGTCTTCATGGCATTTTTCCATGCTTGTTGCTCCTGGGCGAGGTACTTCAAGGTGTCTTGGTTGATTTACAAGTGTTAGAGATAAGTCTTCATTGTGTTCTCCGTGTCGGCAATCACTCGTAGCGTCGTCTCCTCGGAAGATTCCCTTAAGTGGTCTCTTGTCAGTTATCTTCACTAGCTGAACTTCCTAACGCAGTTAAATTTGCCTCAATATAGCAAAAATGCTGGTAATTGCGGTCCTTTCAAGGACTTCTCTCTCCGGGACTTGTCTTGCCACTCTCGTGTCAGTTTCCTCTGGAGGCAGTTGAGGTGGAACTGTTTGAGGTGCCTGGCTTGTTTGGCGTAGACTGTTTGCTCTGCATAACAGGGTTTTTAACATGTCAGCGTTGTACAGTATGAGTTGTGTGCTAAGAGTGAAATCTCGACAATTACACACGGAGACTTGCAGCCGACCGAATCCCTGGCTGACTATGGAGATCTAATGGATGACATTGTCGTGGATTTTTGTGGTGCGTGAGCTCTTACTCTCTAAATAGACAAATTTGGCCGCCGTTTTGAGTTAGGTACCTCCAAGTGTCGCTTCATATGATTCTGGGCACTGGCTTGTGCATGATAACAGTTTAAACCATTTTGATAGTCAGCCCGAAGTGTGCACGGCCAGTGCCGAAGAGCTTCATGCTTCGTTGCATATCCTCTCCAGTTGCGGTATTGAGCGCGCAGTTGTATACGAAGCGATCGTTATGGACAGAAGTCAGGGATGGGAGCTAATAGGCAGCCCCGTTTCATTCCATCGGTTAATGCAAATGCTTTGGAGCTTATCCCGTTGTCCAAGACGCGCGTTACCCTCCCATTGTGGAGTTGACGCCTCATATACTCTTACCGCTCATTGCAGCCAAATTCCTGCATGGGTTTCTCAAAACAATCGCAATTCCTCGTATCGAATGTTTTTGTCCTGTCTACAAAGGTAATGAATGGTTTGGTCGGCATTTCCTGGCCCCCTTATGTGTATGGCAGGGAGCTAGGGTCCTGACAGTTGTTCCTTGGGTTACGCCGGAAACCCTTTGACTTTTTAGGAGGAATCCGTGTTTCAGAAACCGTTGGAACGATTGAGAAGAATTTGAGCAAAGATCTTCACAACAATGTTAAGCAGCGAGATTCATCTGTTACCAGTGTCCTTTCAACTTGAAGAGGTAGAATCTTGGTGTACCTTGATATTTTAATGGAATTATCGGTAGTAGCACAATAGGCGGGTCCCAGATTATATGATTAAGCCCGAGAGCCTGTCTTACGGGAACCCTGGCAATGGGAGTTTTATGGGTGGGGCAATAGAATAACAAAAAAGCATGAAAAACGGTGAAAGTAAATTTGAAACCGAAATTTATAAATATAAAAGTTTTAATGAGGTGAAAATAACTCGTGCAAAATGAAAAGGAAACGGTAGGCATCCAATGAAATGAAAGCTCTGTGAATAATTGTCCCCATTGTCCCCATTGAAAGCTCTGAAAACAATTGACTCATTGTCCTTATTGACCCATTGTCCCCATTGTCCCACGGTCAGCCCGGTGAACTTTAGCTTTACAAGACAACCTACTGTAAGATTTTAAGTAGCAAAAACAATAGCTTTGTAATTGGGACCCGCCTATTGTGCTTCCAATGAATTATCCTTGGCAATTTGAGTTTGTACATCAGCCTTTGGACTCCATGCTTCTACTCTTCGGTCGTGATCGCGTCAGAGCTCTGTTGCACGGGGGTTGACTTTTTCGGGGAGGGCAGGCGAAAGGCCGATATCAATGTTGGTCCCCACCGGGGGGAGTTGGTCAGTGGTGGCGTCCGAGCCTGTGTGGGAGCCGTTTAGCACTCTTCTGAGGTCGTCATATCAGTGTTTCCGAATTTAAGTATTCTTGATAAGGAGACCACTTTGCTTGCTTTGGTTCGTCGCTTGATGTAGCCTTTGTGCAACCTTTTCTTCTCGGCAGGCAGGTTGCTGATTTTTCATCGGGTTTGTCAAACCAATGCTGGTGTTAACGAAGTGTGATGGACTGGATGAAGTCGTACAGTTGACACCACTGTGTCTTCACGGTGGTGTTGTCACCCAAAGATTGCAGGTCTTCCAGGCGCTGATTGTTGAAATTTAAGTGGTGAGCATGTGCATTGAAAAATGACGTTTTTAACTTGCATGACAGGCGGTTGGTGTGTGGTCTCCTGTGAGGTTGCCTTCGGAGTCTCATCTTGGGGGTTACGAGGCGGATTTGCGATCAGTCATCGGCGTCGCAGATTGCCTTGGTTACCAGCGTGTCCTGTCGATCTGGTCAGCGGACGAGAACGTATTTCACCAGGTGTCAGCACCATGCCTGGGGTTTAGAATTTTTTTTTAGAATTTATATTTGGTTAGCACCGGCAAGGCACTGTCTAAGCATCCGGGTTGCCCACTCCCGCTTCCAAAGGCGAAAAAGGGTAGTGATGACAGGGTTATGTGCAGGCTCGCAGAAATAGGCGGCGGTTATCGTTGCAGCTGCCCAGTTCATGGCGACCCAGCGCTCCTCTCATGCAGCGTTGTCTCCAAACACAGCTGAAGCACAGAATAGATTGTCTATCTAAGGTACACCATTAACAACTGGTACTGACACTGATTTCCCTCTGTCAATTCACACCTAATGGGATCGGCTAGTCTATATGTCTCTAATCCAATTGAGATAATACCTCCTTATCTCGAACTTTGTGAAGAAATCAGCTAATTAATACTTTATAAAAGGCTGGCTTTAAGTCGATTTAAATGCCCTCGAAGCTTATGTCTTCATTTAACGCTCGGAGCACTTCTTCATTTAATGGCTGATATTGGTCAAACATGAGCGATTTTGTTGAAATCCGTGTGGAGTACTGTCAATAAAGTATTTTACTTCGAGCAACTTCATAATATCTTTTTGTATGATTCTTTCTAGGACTTTTCAAACTATTTATTTTAGGCTTCCCGTTCGATAATCGTTAGCACCTGCTCTGGACCCACCTCGACCAAATTAAGACGCGAAAATATGCCAGTTTTGGAGAGTTCGGAAGCAATCCGGACCCGTTCGATTGGTTAAGCGCACGAGGTTCCTTCAGCACATCTTCCGTGAATGCCAGGTTTATTGTGCCCACGCAGGTGATCTCGATTAGTCTACCCGGTGAAAAAGTTTTTCTTCAGTGAAAATGGAAAGGAAAACCAGTTCAAGCGTTCTTTATTATCCTTATTTTTAGTAATGTTCTCAATGTTTTCACCTATCTAAATTGTAACCATCACCTTATGATTTAACGTGTTCCTTCTATAGCCTTAGATTACTAGTGAATTAGCTACGTCCAATTCTATGAGTTGCATTTCCTACTCCTACCAAAATCTGTGAACACTTGATCATATCTCACTCCGCTTTCGGTGAAATTCTTTTAATGAAATGGTCGTGCTGTTGCTACGTATCACTTCCAAAAATTGTTCAGTTTGTTAATCTCCCTCCCCTCTCTCTCTCTCTCTCTCTCTCTCTCTCTCTCTCTCTCTCTCTCTCTCTCTCTCTCTCTCTCTCTCTCTCTCTCTCTCTCTCTCTCTCTCTCTCTCTCTCTCTCTCTCTCTCTCTCTCTCTCTTCATATTTCGCATTAACCAAACAAGGACGCTTGTATTTGCATTCTTATTTGGAGAGTTACGATGTACAATATCGATAAGTCCATCCTTGTAACAACGAAATTCCCTTGACAATTATTTAGCTGGACGTCGATGTTTTCCATTTCCTTGATGTACAAGCAGCATCAGCATGACATGATCGTTCATACTAATCGGTGCGATCAACCTAAGTTCATCAGCATTTAGTTGGTTTTTCAAAAAAACGAGGTCCAGACAATTCGTTATTTGAGCCTATTTGAATCTCGTTAAGAATGCGATCTTCTAAACGAGAAGCAGATTTATCGTTCGCTTTAATAGTCTGGAGTTAAAGGAATAACCAGAAACTTTTATTGATGACTGGTTCCATTGTATCATTATGGCATTAAAATCTCCGGTGATAAATGCCTCTTGGTAGCTGGACACCTCTCTAATTAACTCGAAAATTGTCTCATCAACATCTCTTGTTTATCGAGCAGCCTGTATATGGTTAATAAATCCATATATATGCTCTATGTCCCTTTTTAATAAAACTGCTTCGTTGTCACATTATTCTTAGTTGAGATGGGATCACGTCTCTATTAACTCTGATTGCTATTCCTCCGCCTTTTATGCAAGCTGTCTCGATGGATGTTTTGGTATCCATCGATGGCAATTTCGGCTAATCATATTTCAACCTGCAACCAAGCTTTTGTAATGGAGTCAGCATCCGGCAACATATCAGACATTCATAAGTTTTGTTCATTTAAATGAGTGTATTTAATGTCAGTTTACGGCCGAACGAAGCCTAAAATAAAGTAATTCGTACTTAGACGCTCTTTCGGTGTGGAGCTCCACATGTCTAATGGAGTCCTTGCCTTCTAAGTGTCGCTTCATGTGTTTTGGGCCTGTAAGGCTGGCGCAACCTGCTATTTTTAATGGGTACTCTATGACTGAATGTTCCTCCATCAAGGACTTGGGCTTAAGCTACACCAATAAATTAGATCTTTCGCCTCATGCCGATAGAATTACGGCCAAAGTTGCTCAGAATGGCGGCTTTATTTTTTATAATGTCTACCTTCATGAAATTAAATCAAGACTTTATCGTATGCTTGTGCTTCCCATTCCTGAATTTCACTGTCCTTTCTTTGGTTTAATGAACGGATCTAGCCGATCTGAAATTGAAAATGTCCGAAGACACTTCACAAAAAATCCTCTACCCGACTCTTTCAAATACTTCTTATTCAACTAGATGCCAGTTTGAAAAAGCTAGAAAAATTGGGGTCAGGAGACTGGAAACAGGCTTTTGTCTTCTTTTTCGATTAATAATAGCCCAAATCTTCCCCCAATTAAATTAGGTCGTTAACTATTGAACCTGCATTCAAGCGAGGACTGGACATTTATCTTAATACTTACACGCTTTTATGCCAGTAACTTATCGTAAAAATTATTAAATTGATCTTAGGCATATTTATTGTCGATTTTTGTTCTGGTTGTTCACTTTTCTCGACAATTAATTTTCATGTTTGTGTGTGTGTCATATATGACGCATTGTAACGGAGCCGAACTACCCATTTGTTTTAACCGAGCTTCCTTCCGTTTTTGTAGACGGGCTGTAATTCCGCACGTGCTAGCCGACCGGACACGTCCCCGCCTCTAGGATAAGTCACTTAATGTTATTCGTCCCTTTCGTCGTTTAAACCATAACCTCTCCCCGTTTATCGTTTAAACTAACATTCATTGTATTGATATTCTTATCGTTTCACATATATTGTACTTATCGCCTTAACCTATTTCACATGCACATTGACTGTTATATCGATTGCTTTGTTCACCTATTATTTGTAACATTATATCAGAATTTCTGAGTCTTCAGAAGACGCAACGTGAAAGGATATCCTCGTGAAGAAGGATACTGAATTATATCCATGACCCTGTAGTTCAGCTTCCTCCTTATCACCAAATGGACTGGACGCTACAATGGTGGCAGCGATAGCCGGACTCTTCCCCCGCCAGTTATTTCACACAATCCACTTCCACACCCTCGACCAATCCTCTCAACCCAGAGCATCCCAAGCAAATCCCCTCCTCGCACCAGAACCCTACGACGCTGGACACAACATCCGTGACTGGTTGATCAAGCTGTCCTTTTTCCTTATTGACCTTGCCCCTGCCGACCCCACGAGATGTATGTTTAGGTTCCTCACACCCTCAACCCGTAAGTTGGCGATGCCTTCTGGAATCTCAATCCACACGCCTTTCCTTACAGCCCAGGACATACTGCTTTCATTATTCGACAACCAGAGTTCCCCCTCAGCAGCCGGCGAGTGACTGTATAGCCTCCGCCAAACACAACAAACCACCAACGAAGTTCGCCACCAAGTAAATACAACTGACGCGTCGCGCCTTTCCCAACTTAACCCCCAACTGATCGCGATGACCATGACCTTGACTGCTTCATATCTGGTCTCCGAGATCGTTCAGTCGTGAATTACTTCATCCTCAACCCGCCTCCAAACCTGACCACTGCACTACAACTCTGCCGGCGTTATGACAGCCGCGGAATCCAAGACACCACCCAGAACCCCTGCAAACCCATCCTAAGAGATCAGAACTATATCCTACCCCCTATTTCACATCCACGAGACCCCGGATACCCGACCGCCTACCACGAGAACGACACTCCCGATGCGGTTCCCCAACCACAAACCAGGGTGCCCCTACTGCGCGGCTTACGGAACCCACGCACGTTATTGCGGGCACAACTCTCCCTGTAAGTCCCCGTTTATAAACTCTACCCATGTTAACCAACCCAGTCCTGTATCTGCATTTACCGTTCAACTGCTCCTTGACAACCATACGGTCCACGCACTCGTCGATACTGGAGCTAACGTATCCCTGGTGACTCCCCTTAACCTCCCACAGCATTTGCTTAGTCAAATAGAACCATTGCCCACATCGCAACATCCCCGAGCGGCAAATGGCACCTTGATACCTATTTCCGGAACTATTACGTTACAAAGAGTTGTCAACGATTCCCATGTAATTCATGACTTCTTAGTGACACCCAGCAGCTCGTTGCCCCTCGTCCTTGGATTGGACTTCCTCACGACCCATGACTGCATCGTCTACGCCCGCGACCGACGTTTATCATTAGACTCCCACATCAACCTGAGTGTCCCAGCAACCTCTTCTGACGACCCCGACCTCGTATATAATGCTGTCCTGTAAGAAACCGCTTTGAACCCCACACCCGTAGCTGACATCCTCCCCTCCCCCCTCTCAGTTGGCACCGTAGCACATTCCCAACAGAGGAACCTACTCAAACTCTTTTGCCGGACTCTTCACATGTTCCATGGACACAATCGGCCGTACAAATCTAGTACACCACACAATCGACACTGGCGAAGCCACGGCGGATCCCAGTACGGTACCGCGACGAAGTCGACAAAATTCTGGACGATTCGTTAGAGGCTAAAATCATCCGGACTTCCTCACCCCGCTTGGGCATCCCTATAGCCTTAGTACCCAAAGAAAGATGGTTCCCTATGTATATGCATAGACTATCGCCGACTAAACACCGTGACGTTACGTGATTCATTTCCCCTCCCACGTGTAGACGATACCCTCGACGCACTTGGCAGTGCTACCTGGTTTTCCACGCTCGACCTTAAATCGGGGTACTGGCGAGTTGAGATCCACCCCAATGACAGCCACAAAACTGCCTTTACTATTCCTCAAGGCCTATTTGAATTCCAAACCCTACCCTTCGGACTCTGTAACGCCACTGCAACCTTCCAACGCCTCGTGTACGGTGTCCTACGGCCCCTTTTTCCGTATAAATGCCTCGTCTACTTAGACGATATTATCGTTTTTGGGCGCTCCACGCAGGAACACAATGACAACCTATGAGAGATACTTGAGGCTATCCAGGACGCAGGCCTCACACTCAACCCGACTAAATGTCTCTTCCTACTGGCTGAAGTACACTTCCTGGGACACCTCATCGCTCCTGGATATATTTCCCCCTACCTGACAGCGTGGATTGGGTACGCACCTAGCCGACGCCCGTGAACCAGGCAGAACTACGCAGTTTTCTATGCCTAGTATCGTAGTACAGACGTTTCATACGCAACTGCGCCCACACTGCAAGCCCACTCAACAAACTCACCGAGAAGGGTAGAGAGTTGGTTTGGTCAGATGACTGCGCTCAAGCCTTCAACGATTTGCGATCTGCTCTATGTTCCGCCCAATTACTCGCCCTCCCGAATGAAGACAAGGACGCGCCCCATTTATTTTAGACACATACGCCAGTGGGTACATCATCGGCGCAGTTCTGTAACAGACCGATACAGAGAACGTCAAACACATAATTTGTTTCGCCAGTAACACCCTGACAAAAACACAACACCGGTACTGCACGTTCTGCAGAGAGCTGTTAGCTATTGTAGTATTCCTTCGTCAGTTTAAGCATCTACTGATCGGAAAACGTTTTATTCTACGCACAGAACACCGAGCTTTACAGTGATTGGGCTCATTCAAGGATCCCATGGACCAACTTCCACGCTGGCAAGAATTCCTGCAGGACTTCGACTTTGATTGTCAGTACCGCCCAGGGACACAAGCTCGGTAACGCGGATGCGCTGTCACGATTGCCGCAAAACGATGACCCTACCAAAGACGCAATGACCGCGAGTATTAACGAGATCACAACCTCAGAACCCACAAAGCGCACCAGGTCGATAAATCAGAGCATTGATCTCGACACAGCTACCATTTATCGCCAACTTACCGAAGGTCTACCCAAACCGACCGAACGAGACATTATAGTCACTATTCTGAGGGCACAACTGCTTCTCCACCAATGGCCGTACTTAACCCTACAAAATGACATGTTCCTCCGCAACCCCTCCTCTCATCAGCTACTTCCCAGTCGTTCCTGGTTAATTAATCGAGACTGTACTAAACGATCTCCACAATCAGCTGGGGCATTGTGGCCAACGACGCACTGAACAGACCACCCGTAACCGTTTTTGGTGGCCGCAGTTACGTTCGTCAACCACACATTTGTTACCAGTCGTGTCCATCATGCGCCTCCCTTAAATCACCCACCCCATCCCCTCACGCACCGTTAAAACCAATGACCAGCGGTTTTGCCGGAGAACGCGTTGGCCTAGACATAATCAGACTTCTGCTGATCTCAGTCCATGGAAACGAATACATCCTCATGATGATTGACTATTTTACTGAAGTGGCAGAGGCCATACCCCTGCTCAATCAAGACGCAGCATTCGTGGCAAATGCCATCAACCGTACAAAGATCAGTCGCTACGGCTCACCCCTATCGTTTCATTCAGATGGTGGTAAAAAATTCCAGTCTCAAGTGCTGCGAACTGTTAGACGTACGAAAAAGCCACACAACCCCCAATCATCTTGAAGGCAACGGTCTGGTAGAACGAATAATCCGCTCGATCCACAACATCATACTCGCGTTTAATAAGGATGGACACCAACACGATTGGGATGTCCATCTTCCATTTTACCTCCTGGCATACCGCGGAACGACCCACTCCTCTACAGGATTCACACCCCATTACTTATGGACAGGCCATGACCTTTGCCGACCAGCTGACCTCCGCTACCCCTTACCGTCACCAGACCAACCACATCCCAAATCTTCGCTACTAAACTCCACAAGGTAATACGGTCTGCACACAATGCCGCAAGCCTAACCCTAGGAAACGCCTCCATCCATCAAAAGCAGCACTTCAAATGAACAATCGCCGGCCCTGCGTTCCAAATCGGTGACCTCGTAATGCATTACTACCCCATACCACCCAAAGGTACCTCGGCGAAACACAACCACCCTTGGCGTGGACCAGTTGCTGTGCTCGATGTCCTAGCCCCAGCCAGCTTCCTCCTACGTTACGCCATCCGCACCAAATCACCCCCATTCTTTGCCCATTTCTCTTAGCTGAAACCCTAGCGCGGCCGCCTCACCGTCTGCACCGCCGATTCTCTGCCCATTCTTCCCGCGGACCAGGCGACCCCAGTAGCCATAGAAGTAACTCTACACCACATTGTTGATCCCCCCAGTACTGAGGACAGTGCTGCATCTTAGAGGGGGGCTGTGTAACGCACCCGAACTACCGTTTGTTTTTACCGAGCTTCTTCCGTTTTTGTAGATGGGCTGTAATTCCGCACGTGCTAGCCGACCGGACAGGCCACCACCTCCAGGATAAGTCGCTTTATGTATGTCGTCCCTTTCGTCGTTTAAACCATGACCTGTCCCCGTTTGTCGTTTAAACTAACATTCATTGCATTGAGATTCTGCGTGTTTCACATATCTTTTAATTATCGCTTAACCTATTTCACATACACATTGACTGTTATATCGATTGCTTTGTTAATCTATTATTCGTAAAATTATATCGGAATATCTGAGTCTTCAGAAGACGCAACGTGAAAGGATATCATTGTGAAGAAAGATACCGAATTATATCCGAAACCCTGTAGTTCAGCTTCCTCCTTATCACCGAATCGGCCGGACGCTACAGCAGCCAGTCATCTCCGGAGATGACTGGTGACTGCTTTTAAGAATTTTCTATTTTGCAAGGTTTTGATGAACAGGTAGAACAGGATATAACTTTACTGCCAATGGATTGAAAATAATTTGTGCCAAGACCGACTGAATATAACAAGCTTGCACCGTAACAGGAACTATTTTGACTTCGAAACCACTTCGCAGTTACTGTTTCCTTTACGTTGCTGCTGAAATTGTGTGTGTCAAATTACTTTCTGCGTCTCTCAAATTTTATTCTCATAAAAAATTACCAGAAATTTGAATTTAAGCAATTTTTGTTTTTCAACTAATTCTGTCCCTCTACAGAACTGATTCCTGCGCAAATAACACCCTATAAAAACAAGATGTCAAATTTAGGCAAGATCAGAAGTTATCCAGAACCTTTGAGACCTCAAAATGGCTGATTCGTTTCTGCATATCCTTCATACGTTTTGAAAAGTTTCTTCCAACTAACTTTAAAACAGTAGGCGCACTCATTATGCTTTAAATGGTAACCAAACTTCATACTTCATGGACTGTCACCAATCTGGCGATAATAGCAAGCGAAGCAGTAGCACTCAGTTAGAAGGAAAGCCTGGTGGTTTTATGTTAAATTCCAGGATTTCTGTTCGTTCTCCTAATGCCTGCCGCTTACGGTCAGCAAAACTCACCAAAAGTGTAATTGCCACGAATAGTGTGGGGTAAGATTATGAGCCTTGAGTAAACTGGACCTATATATTGATCGAACTTAAAAAATGGAAAGACGACCTCGCCGATTAAGGAAAGATCATAAAGCTAAAATTTTAATGGTCAGAAAGAGGTAACCGGTGTTCGATCACAGAAAATAAAAACAATGCGCAAAACGCAAAAATGCAAGTTAATAGTGTGTCAGAAGCGTCTCAATTTATGGGTTGCGGTCAAGTACATTATCCCTCCTAACTCAGGAAATCTTGGCCTGTTACGCGAAATCAGCGTAGCCCAGTTTTCCTATCAATAAACCTAACTGAATTGAACTCTTTATTGTTAAAACAGCTTTGTTTGCATCAATTTAATACAACAAACAGTACTAACACTTTTAAATGCCTGCGCTGCTACTACCTAAAATTCTTATATAGACATTTCGTGATTTAGGCAATCGACTGAACGTGCCAACTTGGATAACGGTAAGATCAGGACACAGAGAAAATCAACCCTGCGGGGTCCGCATTCTGAAGTGTTTTTTTCAACCGGAATATGGGTTGAAAGAGTGAATGAAAATTCGACAGCTAATAAAAGAACTGAAAATACGAAAGACCAATGGCGAGGCAAATCTCAAAATAAGGGATGGACAGATAGTTCAAGTGAAAAGAACATTTCTTTGGCCAAAGGCAGTCACCCTGATAGCCTTACTGTCCCGTTTCAGAAACCAAAAACGTGCCCGCTTAAACTAATCGTCCTCAATGCCAGATCTCTGCTTAATAAGATGCCTTTGCTCCAGACTTTGGTTTTCCTCCACCGCCCCGACATTGTAATAGTTACAGAGACATGGGCAACATCCTGTGTATCCGACTCCGAACTTTCTTATTCTAGGCTACGCTTACATTCGGAAGGATCGACACGAGGGCCATGGTGGAGGAAGCTGTATCAATGTTAGGCAACCACTTACATTTTTTTACATTGGACTGTCGCCAATTTACCGCGGTAGAGGAGAGCTGTTGGCTCCGAGTAGTTCTAGAAGATAACTACTCTTTACTCGTTGGTAGTGTCTATCGCCCACCCAATGCCGAGGGGCGATGATTACGATCTTTGTCTCTCGCTGGCATTTCACGCCGCAGCTGACTTAAATCTAAAGTACTGCTTGATTGCAGGTGACTTCAATCTTCTTGAAGTTCACTGGTTTCCAACTTCCGGTCCTGCAAAGTTCGAGGACCTACTTGAGGCCATGGATATAGGCATGTGGGACCAGGTAGTTGATTTTCCCAACCGAGGATCTAAACATACTTGATCTTATTTTTTGTAGAGGTTGTCAGCCATTGTCGGTGTCACCTTTTGATCCACTTGGGAATTCCGATCATACTATTGTTCTTTCTACACTAGAACTTGATGCTGCTGAAACGTTTTCCAAAATATATAGCCTTTTCCGTGATTTCAGATCAGCAACTATGAGGGAATTGCTAACACACCTAAATTCCCACGACCGGACTAACTTCTTTGTATGTTCGGATGTGAATGTTTGTACTGATACTTTTTACAAAGTTCTAGGCCCACTCATTTCTCGTTTTGTTCCCCGTAAGAAAATAATTAATGTCAAGGATGAAGTCTACCTCCCTTTATCATTCCGCCGTAGACTGCGTAGACTCTCCCGTCGTTTTCATCTACAAAATGACACCTCCGTCCTGCCCTTGATCCAACAAATCTTTGAATAGGCTAAGAGTCTGTTTGACGAAAAAAGACAAGCCGATGAGGTTAACTTTGCCAAAAACCCTTCGTTAAATGTCGCGAAGCTCTTTTCGCGCACAGTAAAAGCGCAGAGAAAAACGCAGCACCCCGTACTTCGAGATGCCTAAGGAAACCCAATAGCTTACGCTAAGTTGACTGCTGATAGCTTCAATACTTTCTTGTCTAAAACGTTTAGTGAACATACTGTTGCCCCCTTTCCTAACATCCGGGTTTGGACCGGTAACGTCCTCGAAACCATAACTTTTACCCTCTAGGAAGTGACCATAGCCATTCGGCGTTTTCGTCAATCTTACAGTCCAGGACAAGATGGCGTCCCGGTCAGCGTTCTAAAGGCGGATGCAAACGATATGTTTCCGTCCCTTCCGTATAAGATATTTAATCTTGCTCTTGAAAGTGAAACTTTCCCTATATTATGGAAGGAATCGCGCATACTGCCTATTCCCAAACACGGCTGACCTACGTCATTTGACAACTTTAGGCCAATAAATACACTACCAGCAGTCTCGAAGATCTTCGAGAACTTGAGCAAAGACAAGATGATGCGTCACCTAAGAGAAAATAACCTGCTTAATGCGGCCAGCATGGTTTTCTCGAAAAAAGGTCTTGTGACACTTGCCAGCTCTCTTTCTTTGATCATGTGCTACAATCTAGAGACAGTGGTTTTGCAAATGACACCGTTTGCTTCGATTTCACTAAGGCTTTTGATAGTGTTGACCATGATCTCCTACTGCTGAAACTTGCCTCCTTCGGCATAGGTAACAAGCTTCTGAACTTAATATTTTCCTATTTGAATGCTCGCGCACAACGGGTTAAAATTTCTGATGTTATCTCCAACCCCACGCATGTGAGGAGCGGAGTTATTCAGGGCAGCGTGCTCGGCCTGCTTCTATTTTGCCTCTTTGTGAACGATGTTCCTGATTGTTTTCAGTATTTTATTTTATTATATTTATTTATTTCCAGTTTACAGGCAAGGTCAAAAAAAATATCTATATATATTTACAGTTGAGGGTCAAGCTGACAGTGAAAAAACTCCTGATCGTTGTTTCAGGTATTTTCAGGAGAAAAAACTGCAGCTTATTGAGTAATTAAAATTCTGAACAGGGACGCGTTAACACAGGTGCCCGGTGAAGAACTTCTCTATTCAGTGTGATGGATCCGGTTTTCTGCACCAGCAGGTATGTCGGCGAGCGGCTGTTCGATGTCGACTGAGAAATAAGCCGATTGAGGAATGCAGAGCCAGCAATATTGCCCTCAGCATGAAGACCGGCACAGGATTCAGAGTCCGTGAACGCCATCAGAACCGAAGAGAGCTTCAACAGAGTCAGCACCCAAACGTTTTGGATGGTGTCCTGAATGTAGAAAACTAGTGACAGTTCGCGTAAAGAAGGAATAGCTTTGCTGAATTTTTATACTTCTAGGTAGCCGATTCCAGATTGCTATAGCGTTTACCGAAAAAAACTGTCGGTATCTAATTGTGTGTGCCAAAGGAACAAATAAAAATACATCTCGATGACTGGTGCGCCGAGAGTGGTCGAGGTGCCTCAGAGATGTAAGGGGGTAAAATGTACGACTGTTTAGTAGTTTAAACAGTAAAAATATTCCCTTCTGTAATCTACGAAGCCATAGCGGGTCAAGGCTTGTAAGCTCACAGCGTGGTTGGTAGGACAGTTTTCGGTGATCTAAATAGAAAACTCTTTTTGTAAAGCAGTGCTGGACTGATTCTATCTTCCTTCATTCACTAGCGTGCAGAAGACTAAATAGAAAACGAGCAGTATTCCAGACTAGGCCTGACATACATTTTATAGAGGCTGATTCTAATTTTGACGGTTTTGAAATTTCTGAGAATCAACCCAGTAGTTTGGCGTGCTTTCGAGACAATCAGGGCGCAGTGCTCTGACAGATTAAGACTACTTGAGTATGATATGCCCAGATTCTTTATAAGTTGGGGCACGTTTAGATCGTGACCGTCTATGCTTAGGTGGGGCTGATGGTTGTCGCCAATAACCATCACGGAGCACTTTTGCCAAGAAAGTGAGAGGCGCCATGTGCTACACCACTGAGCAAAGGCCTGAAGATCCGTTTTTAAGAGCTCAAGCACGATGTTGCGATCAATCGGTTTATATCGATAGGCAACTTTTAAATCGTCAGCGTACATAAAAGGCCTACCATACTGAAAAAAATCAGGAACATCGTTGACAAAGAGGCAAAATAGAAGCGGGCCCAGCACGCTGCCCTGAATAACTCCGCTCCTCACATGCATGGGGTTGGAGATAACATCAGAAATTTTAACCCGTTGTGCGCGAGCATTCAAAATAGGAAAATATTAAGTTCAGAAGCTTGTTACCTATGCTGAAGGAGGCAAGTTTCAGCAGTAGGAGATCATGGTCAACACGATCAAAAACCTAAGTGAAATCGAAGTAAACGGTGTAAATTGCAAAACCGCAAAACGGCCTCTAAAAATTATTTTAGAAAATGAAACCCAGGCAGCACTTCTGTTAGAAGGAAGAAGGAACTTACGGGGATCGCACAATCAAGTTTTTTTTCAGTCGGATTACGAGCCGAGGGAACGGCTGAAAATGAGGGAACTTCGGAAAGAATTGATGGAGAGAATTGGCAGAGGAGAGAGACGGCTGAAAATCAAAGACGGTCAAATAGTCCACATAAATGGGTCATTCCTGTGGCTAAAACCTGTAACAATGAAGGCTGGGTCTCCCCGACGAATCGATCATTGAAAGTCATCTCCGCAAATGTACAAAGCCTGTTCAACAAGCTGGATGACCTAAGAAACGTTGTTGACGAAATAAAACCAGACGTTATGGCTTTCACTGAAACGTGGCTTACTGCGAAATTAACTGATTCCGAAATATCCCTCAGAGGATATCAGCACTTCAGGAGAGATAGACCGAGTCGAGGAGGAGGAGTCATAGTTTATGTCACTCGCAAGCTGACCGCAATGGCTGACAAACATATTCCATTACGCGATGTGGAAGTCTTAAGCATTACTATACCTGCTAAGTATTCTAGACCACTGACGATATCGGTTGTGTACCGTTCGCCTTATCAGACTTCTGATCAGGATCTCATTCTCATAACGGAACTCTACAAAGCCAGCGAGAAGAAAGCTGTCCTCATTGTTGGGGATTTTAACGCTCCTGATATTGACTGGAAAACATGGATTGCGCCGGGAATGCCAGATAATTTCAACCACAAACTACTACAATGGGCAACAGACAAACTTCTCTGTCAGAACGTCACCTTTGGAACACGGACGAGAGAAGGACAACAATCAAACTGTCTTGACCTGATTTTTACCCGAGATGAGGAAAATGTGCTAGACCTACAGGATCGACCGCCATTAGGTTCAAGTGATCACATTACGCTGTGCTTCGAGTACTCACTCTTTTCCAAACCAAATTTACCCGATACTTGGGTAAGAAACATTTGGAAGGGGGACTACTCACTTATGAGAAGACAACTGTCAGAGATATCCTGGGAAACAGAACTACATGGTGAAACCAATAAAGATTGGACGACATTGAGTTCGTTAATGAAAAGGATTGTTTACCTCAACTGTCCTCTCAGGAAAAAGACAACCACAAACCGCCCAAAGTGGATAAACTCAACTTTGCAGGCCTCTTTCAAAAAAAGAAATCGCTTCTGGAGTCGTTACAGACAAACCGGCTCCGATGCTCACTTACGGGAATATAAGCAACAACGCAACGTTTTTAAATGTGAGGCTTCTAAGCTGCGGAGGAAGTTTGAGCTAAACATACTGCAAAAATCGTTGGAACACCCCAAAATGCTATATGGCTACATACGGAGTACAAAGAGAATCCAGGAGATGATACCTGCCCTTAGGTCTGCAGACGGAAAACTGGAGACCGATGACCAGGTTAAAGCATCACTCCTTTCCAAATTCTTCCAGACCGTCTTCACTAGAGAGCCTAATAATTTTGCTGCTATTCAAACAGTTTGTCAACCAATGTGTACCCCCCCCCTTTACCTTTACTCCTCCATCTCCTCCTCATCCACAAATAAATAAATAATAAATAAATTGTATATTTAAGGCCCAGACGGCCCCATCATTACAAACTTAGTACCATGGTTTAAATAAATACAAAGTGGATAATTGCTACACTATGTGAGCATCCATATGAACAGCAGAAATGAGTAGTATGGTAAACATATCCGATTCAAAGATTTGACATTTATAAAACAAAAGTCAACAATCGTTGGCATATACGGTGAACTCGAAAAGAAGCAGTGAAAAAAACTCCTAGGGTTTAATCGGAGGCGGAGTTCGGCGAGCCGCCAATTTAAAAAAAAAAATAGGAGAAAAAATCTGCTTCACTAAAAAATTAATAGCTAAATGCAATGGGATAGTATTGTGATGTTGCTGACTGCGAATGAGGGTTCGGGACGCTCCTTGTCGGGTGAGAGGTAATATAGCAGTCAGAGCTACTGTTTATAAACACCAGTGGAGGTGAGAGAGGACGAACTCATCGTAGACAACATGGTCGAAACGAAGAGGGGACAGTAGAGGTCACAAGATCATCATCGAGATGCGACCTTGCTGACTGTATAGTCCATCACCAAAGAGGCGAAACCATCAGAACCCACCTCGATCATCAACAGATCCTGGAGACTATCGTCAGGGTTGCAAATTCGAAGGAAAGTATCAAGGTTGTCAAGAGTTGGCAATGCTAGTTTAAAAAGGAGGGGAAGAAAAAAAGTGAATGCAAAGATTGAATCTGCAGAGGATGATGGAAAATATAATTAGAGACCCATATAATATCAAGGGAGCTGCCTCAAATACCAGGAGGACCCTTTTCAAAAATCCAAAAGTTGCGAGTTTGGGAAAGAAACAGACAATAAGGACTTTATATCTTTCGAAGTTAAATTTTGCGTAATTTGGTTTTGAAAATAGCTAATGTAGACGACAACCTAATTTGCAGTGGTAGATTATTCCATATGAAAGCATATTTGGAGGCAAAAAACTGAGACCGGTTGGTTGTGGAGCTAAGGGGTGGTGAAATGATCATGGAGGAATTACGAGTGGCATAGGGTCGATTTACCGGAGTGAGAGCGTTAATTCGTGGGATATTTGGGCTAGAATTAACGCGAAACAGGAAGCAGAGACCAGCTTATAAATAAATAAATAAATAAATAAATTGTATATTTAAGGCCCAGAGGGCCCCATCATTCCAAACTTAGTATCATGGTTTAAATAAATACAAAGTGGATAATTGCTGCACTATGTGAGCATCCATATGAACAGCAGAAATGAGTAGTATGGTAAACATATCCGATTCAAAAAGATTTGACATTTATAAAACAAAAGTCAACAATCGTTGGCATATACGGTGAACTCGAAAAGAAGCAGTGAAAAAAAAACTCCTAGGGTTAAATCGGAGGCGGAGTTCGGCGAGCCGCCAATTTAAAAAAAAATAGGAGAAAAAAAACTGCTTCACTAAAAAATTAATAGCTAAATGCAATGGGAGACAATTCTTTAATAGATTTTCCAACACCGTGTCTTCTACACTGAGGTTGAGACTAAAAACTCGTAGGCTCGAGGTACTTGAAATTCGAAACCAATTTCAAACAACGCGCCACATTTTTTCGAAACATTTTTTAATGTTCACCATTTTTATATTAACTGTACACATGCAATAACTGCTTGACTTTAATAGGGTTATCAAGGGCAATGCCTGTAACCCTTCAAAATATACAATTTAAGATATCGGAATGATGAATTCTTAAGAAGACACAACATCGAGAGATACTCCCGTGGAGAAGAATGCTGATTTACCTCCACGACCCTATAATTCAGCTGCATCACTATCTCTGAATTTGCTGGACCTTACATCCACACAATGCTATTAACACATTCCGTGAATTCAGAAATGCGAAGTGTAATTTATCACAGGTTTGAGAAAATTTAGCTCACGAACACACACAGAAAGCTAGATATGCTGAATTGTTAGTCACAGAAGTCAGAAGTGACATTTTGGTGGGTTTGTTCACGTTGAGCTAACGAACACACATACTGTCGTATTTTTGTGGTTTTCCTTTGTTTTTTTCGCCTCCTATCAGTATTAGCATATTTGAGGTAGATGTAGGCGAGTCACCTTTGTATTCCCATATTTGTACATGCGAGTTGTGGTATCAAAAAATAGTATCACCATATGTTTTCGAGGCCAAATGATATGAGCAAAATAGGTGGAACATAGTTGAAAATAAGCAGACAGTGAAAAAAAACTCCCGGTGATATTTAGGAGAAAAAACTGCCGCATTTGGGGAGGGGGTTCAACGGAAGGCATCGCGGAGGTCACATGAATCTGCACTGCAAGGTGCAGCCAGATGCTCCCCTGTTGATTGCAGAGTCCGTTGAGTGATTTCGAAGGCGGAGATATCCGCCCAGATCATCCGCGGTCCGTTGCGGTTAAAATCAAGGGAGAACGCTCATACACCGCATGGACGATGGCCGCCAGATGCAGCAGATGTTAATACTCACGGTGTCACCAAGGTGTGCAAATAATTAAGCAGCGAAGACCTCGGGGACCTCAGCATGGGAATTATGGGAGAATGCAAGCCCACGAACGAAATATCAAGCATAAAGCAATGTTACTCAAATATAGCGAATAGTATCCTAAATACCTTATGTTATGACGTTACTTTAACAGCATTCAGTTTTTTGTTGTAGCTCGCATTATTATATCGATCTTACTTTCGCTTAAAAAACTCCAAGAAATCCGACATAACAACATCCAGAGGAAGATTTTTCCAAGTTTCAACTACCCTTTTAGAAAAGAAGTACTTCCGAGTGTCTAGCCTTGCTCCAGTCACACGTTATTTGAGAGATTACTTCTAAAGTTCGGTGTTGTTGCTTAATCTAAGAAATCACCTTGGACGAGACAACAGTCCTGGACGCGTAGTATGCAGAATTTGAAGCTTAGCGCAAGGGAAAGAGATTGAGAATTGACAGCCGTGTTTCATAAGACTGTGAGCCATGTCCAAAGGACAAGTTTGGTTGCTCGCCTGTGGAACTATTCGAGGATGTTGATGTCCTTCGCCGCCCATGGTATCAAGGCTTTGATAGCGGACTCCAACTGCGGCTGCACGAATGTTCCGAATAATTTAGCGAAGCAGTCGGTAGTGAATGCTGCAAAAGCTCGTTGAGCGAGGTACAGAATCGACATGGCTGACTTCGCCACCTTTGCGCAATGTAGGGAGGGTTAAAGCGAGGGCGAGATCCAGACTCCCTGGTCCTTTTGGGCATCCACTACTTTCAATGGAATGCCATTTCTATGAATGCATTTTTATAAAATTCATATTTTTAAATTTCCATTGGTTTTCTTAACATTGGAAATTTCACCTTTGATATCTTCTCTATGTTTCGTGTGCAAATTGCTTTTTTGTTTTAAACAACTGCAGTTGCATGGTATGGTCGTCTTTCCAGTTGTGTTTTATTTATCCTGGTGTTTTGGCTGACCTCAAATCGAATAAGTCATGGCTCAAAATTTATGCTACCGCATGGTCTTCCCTCGATGCTCTTTGGTCATGTTCACTGACATATTCGCGTTAGTAGGCGTAGTGCCCTATTTAATCGGTAACGTAAATAACAATAAATAAATCGAGTAATGACATGAGTTTTGAGGGCATTTTGAAGTTGTATGTGCAATTGCAATACGATTGATCTGTGAGTTCCCACCGGGAGCCCCAAGTTTAATAATAATTGTGCTAAGTTACCCGGCCAGCCTACTCTACCATATGGGATCGCCATTTCTAAATACACTTAGCTGACTGCATTTCTCCAACCGGTGTGCATTGGTCTTCATTTAATTATTGTGTTATTTACTGAACGCATATGTAATCCGCTGTATTGGTGCTGTTCGAAAATCCTACGATGACCCAATTTCGTTCGGGGTTAGCGAAACACATATGACGTGATCGGCATGCAATCGTAGAAGCTCTCAACACCAAGAATAGATCTTTTGAACTTACGCAATCGCATAGAAGGCAGATATATACTTGATAAAACCGTTTTCTTATTTATTTCTTACTACGGGAATAGGTTGGGTTACGAAGTCTACTTGGTCCCCATCTCTGCGTTTTAAACGGAGGAGATGCACCTGAGTTCACCAAACAGCTTTGTTATATTACACTGTGAACCAGGGCTTTGTTAATCTGCAGAAAGGAATGACGACAAATCAAACTGAGAAGGTTACCGTGGCAGGATAGGCCCCGGCATATTCCGTACATGAATCCACGGGCGATTACAAATAGACGCATCTTACCTATGTTAACGTTTTTCGAAATATTCCTCTTTCCGACACTGGTCACATAAATGCTTTAACTTTTGTATCACCCTTCCTCCGGTTCCATTTAAATTGTACTAATAAACCATTATATAATCTTCTCACCTAACCTTCTACACTAAGAAATGGTGCTTTTGTGCTGCGATTTCCGCCCCCCGAACTTCAACTTTAGGAACTTTGCATTCAGGTCTGCCCGTATTTGCACGTAAAGGTCGTTTTCACCAACAGCTGCGGTGTCTGCTTTCTAACCCCATTCAAACAGTGCACATGGATGATGTTTTCGACAATGCGAAGAGTTTCAGATCGATTGAATTGGAACTGGCGGACCTTGAATGGCGTAGAAACGTTAGATCAATCGCCCTGAGCGGTGAACGTGAAGGTATATATGCGGGATTTGAAATTCAATTGCAGAAGGCCTTTGACAAGGGATTGTGCGCTGGATTCGATGCTGTTAAAAAGCTTGCTGAGTTGCGTGGTCGACTTCTGGCAGTAAAAGGTCCTATTTGTGACCGAACAGTCGACTTAGGCCCCATCTCAGAAATTAACGAAGTCGAACGCCAAATCATCGCTGAAGTATCTCGTCATCCAAGACAAAGTGGCAACAACAATGACTCAAACTTCATGAGATCCCTTGATACAAGGACGCTCGATCTTATCGAAAAAGTGAATCGTTTATTAAATACTGGTTAAGACTCCTTTTACGTTCTGTATTCCCCGTCTTTTGACGGACCGCTTTATCTTTCCTAAGTTTTCACTCAACAAATAATAATTAATTTTAAAAGGAAAAATGTTATAGCCATTTCCTATTTCGTGCAAATTAATGAAACAAACGTTTTTATAATAAACCCATATGAGCTGCAGTCGTGGACACCCGTACGGAAATCCGGGGCACTAAGCAGCTGTCACCCACCTCACAGCTGAAGACTGACTGTATGGTTGCATCAGAACTACTTGCAGGTAACGGGCTTGTGGTTGAACTCTACCCCCGGGACTTAGATTAGGTAACAGTCTCTTCTTAATGTATCTTCTCAGTATATCACCGATGTTAAATCTGCATGAGTGTAGTCTGCTTCATATGCATTGCGAGCCGAATACATGTCTTACGCGAGTTATGTTGCCCTTGGTTTTGGGTGCAGTCCTGGTCCATTGTCTACGAATCAGGTGTATGTGGCAATTGCAGGTCGAGGGGTGGTGGCACGCCTAAGGCAAACTCATGTCACGCTGGTCACCTCTGCCTGCTTCCGCCTTCGGTTTTCTTCACTGCAGTTTCACCTGGCACAGGTAATTGAGGTAGAAGGGGTGCGGTAGATGTAGCGCAGATCTACTACAACTATAAACTAAATTATGCGCAAGTCACTGCCCCTGCGTCCCCATGCTGTGGGGCCCACGTTGGACGTAGTCGAAATCGACGACTGAACTGTCATGCCGCCGTCCGGCCATCATCTGCGCCCTAACTTACCGTTTTTATTTCCATTGAAACTCCGGTGATCCATGCCCCGGAAAATTAGCCCGCCTTGTATTATTGACCGCACGCGCTGGTGTTGTTCTGCCTATGCACTTTAAGATCAACTTATAATTGATCTGGCACTCTTTCCTTCCCAGTTCTTAGTTTCAATGGTACCAAGAACTTTCGGTTGACACGGCTCTTTTTTTCTTCGAGGCACATGGAAAATTCACTCATTGATCTAGTTTCTGACTATCTGGCGCCTCCACCGGTAATGGATTTGAGACGCCTCCAAAAAAGTGTAGAGGCAAACTTTGCAGGCTCTCGGGTCTGAAGAAAAGCCTAGCAGTGAAATTGTGGCTAGGGTTTAAAGACTGAGGTCTAAACCGCCGACCGTACTATAGAATACAGCAGATCCCATTTGCGACACTTAGCCGTCAATGGCCATTAGATCTTCACTGCTATCTTCTGGTAAGGTTCTGGAGTTACATTGCTATGGAAGACAAACCCGAAAAATCAATCCTAGGAGCTGTAAAGCATTCGATCGTATTCAAAATTTCGCATAAAAACGCCTTTTAAAAAATATTAATGTCAATTCTTTTGATAATTTTGGGGCTTCGTCGAGAACCGATATGCTCCGCAAATCCGCTTAAGGGATGCAGACGAACAGTATGCAATTTGGATTACTCATTAAATGACGAACCATGTTTTATCTTGGATGCTGCAAGACGTGAACCTTTCCTGACCCAGATACCCATAATCGGATTGTGAGCAGTCTCTACTATAACGTGAGTGTCTGTCGTCCGACTCAATCCCTCGGGAGATTAACTTACGCTTCACCTCCTCACAGTGATCAATGTAATATTTCCGGTAGGCAGGTTATCGCGATCACCTACTTGCAACAGAAGACCATGCATCGCTTACGTGAGAATGGATCAATTATCAGCTAACTTTGCATACGATTGAAGGGACACTTTACCAGCACTTCGGACGTCTCCGTCTCTGCGTCAACGCTGGCTGCCGCCAGCCTGTTAAAGAATATGCAATTTGAGTTGAGAGGCACCCTCGTTTTTATCTGCTGATTGTTGCTGGGGCTCGAATGCTCGGACTAAACCAGGCGACTCTTCGAACCGTCACCTTGCCAACCACTTTGAACGTTTTTTTCGATTGAGTACCCGTGAAATGATGTCTGAATTTTCTGACTGGGAATTATCTGGTCTTCATCAGCACATTCTCCCATGATCGTTGAAAAAATCTGCCGACGACGGTCATACGGCTAGCCATATTTGATACAGTCGAAGGTTCCATGGCTGGGTTTACTACATCAGATATATAAATGATGCAAAAATGGCGATGACCATGGGTCAGATCATGTTCTCGGTCGCACAGCTTAGAGGTTCACTTTTCGTCCGCGTTCAAATACCACTTATAAGAAGCCGGGACGTCGCAGAATTATGGCAACCCGGCAAAGCCGAGGACCTGAACACAGAAATATGGTTTCGCTTTGCAATTCGAGTCGATAAAGTAGGCCGCGCCAAATGGTCATCACGGAATTCTTCAGTTGATAATACCGCTGAGAACAGTGTCTGATTCCCCCAGTGGCATTGCACTGTTTGAAACAGATTTCGTAATTACGATTCCTTACGCCAACTAGGGAGGATGATGGCAAATGCGGTTACTGGTGACCGTAAAAACTTTCAAAAATGGCAAATTCCAGGAAACGAGCCTCAAACGTTGGTACCTCGCAAAACTGTCGAATTATTCGCAAAATTAACAGTAGACCCTCTACCCCGAGTCTCTCTTTTGGCGATGTGAGTGGCTGCTTTATTGTTGACGACTCGGCTGAAGTCGAGCGCCAGCGTGAGCACACCGAGAACGTCTACGACGTCAATGACTAACCCCGCACCTCACAACAGCGGAATTTTATCCTTCCCTTAGCCTATGCAATAGCATATGATCTCCCTTAACAGGGGGAAATCATTGATGTCATAATGAAGCTGCCGCAACAAGTCGCCCCAGAAATAATGCATTACCACTGAAGTTTGTGAGTTCTGTGTGGAAGTTATTCTACCATGACTTAATTGGGTGCTTGGGATAGTTACATCTCCCTCGTGATGACTGGCGCTCAGCCAACCTTGTGCTTGCTTTCAAAAGACATGTGACAACTGCCGTAGCATAATTCCCATTAACTGTTGCCAAAATCTTTTTCCTTAGCATTTTCAGGCAGCTCCGTAGTGTGTGTGAATAATAAAATTCTGGGTTGCACGTGGATGCATCGACCAAAGATTCACTTATAACTTCTGCCGTAAGGGTGCACACCGTTGACCGTCAGCCCAGTTGACTTTGTCGCTGCGTTCTATTCCGTCAATCGATAGTGGAACAATACGGTAAAATATCATCGCTACTGTCAAGGCTTTCTATCGCTCGTTCGAACTGCAAGTTCGCAACAGTCCTGCTGCATTTGAAGGTTCGGTTTCATGTTCGATGAATTTGTACTCTGTCGCGCATCCTGTTCAATTGCACAACTTTCTAGATTCGTGCAAGGACCATTTACGGTTCTGACCATGTCAAGGTTACATCCGGATGCTGTTTAAATGGCATTGAATCGACCGCGTCGACAATATCGCCCTGCTGTCATCCGGCTGTAATAAGCTACATAATTTAGTGTCTTGGGTGAATAAGGCAGCCAAATCAGTCACTTTTACCACAAAAGCTGAGAAGGTAAGTGTTCTCAAACTGTATTTCGGACCATGGGAAACCACCCCTCGAGGTTACTTGCTATCAGCTTAAAAACAAGGGCTAGTTTCAAATAACCCTTAGTTTAGGAGCTGTCATAGGAAGAGTAAGGACAATATCGTCTCCACGTCGCCTATACGATTTTTGTGACCTTTAGAAGAAATATCCCCGTCGCTACAAGCATTCATGCCTACTGAGCATAAGTCAAGTAAGTCCGGTACGACTGAGAATGCTGGTCTGTGTTGGTTCGGACACGTGCTCTATCATCCACCCCATGAAATAAATGTTGCTGCTCTTGACCCTGTCCCAGCCTCCTAGAAACGCCGGTAAGGTCAGTTCAGACCTTGTTCAGCACATTCCATCAGGGCATGAAGGTCGCTTTTGGGTCTTTAGTATCCGTCATCGAAACAGTGAATATGTCGAGTTCCCCAGATCCACTGTCACAAATCGTCAGGCACGTGTACAGCCAACATCCGCAGCATCGTGGAGGCCGGTTGGGTCGGGCGTACTGTTAGCCATACAAAGTCAAAATACACGCAGACTTAAAGTTTCTGTGATTTTTTTTCTGGACGCATACGACTGGGATTTAAAAGAATAAATGTCACTTCTCATATAACAAATTTGAGTGCTGATTAAGTAACCAATAAATAATGCGAAACTTAGGCAGCGTTTAATCCGTTGCGTTTTCAAAGTAACTGAAACTGTAGACAGTCCTCTCCCTCCATCCTGGCGAAGGCTCATGATGTAAGCTGATCTGCCCCAAAAATATCGCACATGGAGACTGTCCCGTCTTCAGTTGAACCAATTTAGTAGCTTGTTAAAGTGCTCGTTGTAAAATAGCAGAAGATAGCTGTCTTCTAGAATCCATAAAGTTTTAGTTAAATTAATAGGTCTTCCTTTTCAACTTCTTTCGTTTTGGGTTAGGGCTGGCTACCAGCTACAGTGGATGACCGATCTCACTCAAAATTAACCGTAATTCTGAAATACGTTTGCTATTACGAAGGATTATTTAAGTTGGGTTGTAATATTATCAACCGTACACCCTAATGCTAATATATTGCGAACATGGCAGGAGGCCTTTTTTGGATGTACTGCTTTCCGGCCGTCTGCAAAAGACCGTAACTGGTAAAAACGAATACTTAGATGGTATACATTTTTCTATTGATTTTCACTGCCCTTTTAAATTCAAGTATGATTTGTGGGAAGCATACACAAAATCTCATTTCTTGTACTCACGTTAGCTAATCACTTCTTTTTTAAATTTTATACTCGAAGCAAGGCTATCATCCAGTTTTAAAAAGAGTATAATTACAAGATTTTGTAAGACCGTACAATTTCCATTCGATTAGCTTCGTATCCGTCCGTTAAATAATGCCCCTCATGAAGTATACAATAACGTCCACACTAATTGCAAACTTTTATGAAAGTTATACAGTATCTTCTTAATGGCATAGATAAATATATAGTTTTTCTTACCCAAATGCATACAATTTGTAGACTGGAAACTCTTACCGTAAACGCCACGGCCAATCGAGCTCAAAGCTAATGGGGCATTGGAAAATCTTTTAAAGCCTAAAAATAGCCTTCTTTTGAGTATGAAGTATAGATAAGACGTAAATGTATACAAACTAACTATAATGACGAATACGTTTGCTTAATTTGAAGCATTTTTTCCCGGGTATGAATTTATAACAGTAGGATTTAGTCGTACCAACAAATTTCGTGCCGGCTTATCAACTGTCTCTCGTCATTGTATAACACAGATAACGAATGGAAGTAGACAGCAGTTAGAATTTACAGAAAATCCATACATAACAGCAAGGCTCAGAGGTCAACGTAAATAATAATCAAGTCAATGCGTTAGCTTAAAACTTCAGAGGGGTCGTGTTACCCCCTGCCCTACCTTTTCTTTCCTCTGAAGTTTTAAGATAATGCGGTGACCTGATTATTCTTTATGTTGGCCTCTGACCCTTGCTGTTATGTATTGGTTTTCTATAAATTCAAACAGCTGTCTTCTTTCAGTCGTCATTTGTGTTTTGCAAAGACGGGTTGCAGTTGATAAGCCGCCACGAAATTTGTTGGTAACCATAAATCCTACTGTATATGCCTGTTTTAAACTTTTGCTTTAGTTTTCGATACAGTATATTTAAATTTATAAGGGTAGCCAAAATTGAGGAAAAATATACATAACTTAAGTAGTCGTTTTTTACCAATTACAGATTATTGCAGGTGGCCGAAAAGCAGTGTATTTAAAAGCCGGCATCCTGCCATGTCCACAATATCTCATTATAATATACGTAGTTAATCTTAAAATCCTACTTAAATAATTCTTCGTAAGATTAAACAAATTTCAGAATGAGGCATGAGATCGGTCACTCACTGTATGTTCTCCTTTATTGTATTCTCCTGAAGGAGATGATTTTCTCTTTTTGTCGTCCTGGGAGCACATTTTTATCACTTTAATGGCTAAACCACAAACGATGTTAGGAATTTTAATCTCGTTATGCTGTTGTGGATGTTAATTTACTGCCTTACCTGTGTTTTCTTTAAATGTTACTTCTTTTAGCTTAGTCGTCAGGTATTCCGGTTGGTGCATCATCGAAAGGCGGACGGTGATTATAAATGTTGGCTTCTGATGAGAATTTTGTTGACGGATATTGTTTCTAGGTCTGAGGCATGTTATTCAGGCCCATATCCTAATCTACCACACCAGCGAATGCCGACGCCTCGACCATATGAAAGCGGGTGGTTGGTAGATTCACTCATTTGCAGACCTTCGAATTTTCCCTTGATTGATTCCGAGGCCATTCCGTGATTATAGCAGCTGTTGATATGCCCTACGGACTGAGATGGTGCTGCTACAGTAACTAGTAACAACAGATGCACTTCAATTCGACACATGAATAGCTGGATAGCACAGAGGAATACTTCCATCATGTGTGCTGCCCAAAAAGTTGAAATAAGTGTCTTATAGGGTATTCCGTCATCGTAAGAGTCAATTTCGGGCGCTTCAGCTCCGCAGTATGTACTCATCGTTTTCTGTGATTTCTGTTATTCGAGCTACGGGTAGGCATGCTACGCTAATAATCTCTGTAAAAATTCGATGGAAATTGAGTTAACTGCCCGGACATGACACTGCATTTTTGATCGCGAATTTGCTGTGACTGCTTGAGTGCAAGACGTGTTCTGCATGTATTGAACACTAAGGTGGAAGATGACTCCTGCACATTAAACGCATGATCCTACTACGTAAAATTTTTAACTGAAGTACTATTGTTGCTTTTAATTTTCTTAGAAATTAATTGCTAACCAGACTGAACTAAGCTTTATGGGCACAGTCCAAAAATCGATATGAATATTTGGACCGGAGTTCACAGCGGAATAGCCGCTTAATATTCATTAACCTGCCAACAGTCAGCCAGTAGTATATATCGATGTTACGCGATGCATCACACCGGCAGCATAGGTGCTAGTTAAAAGCTCGCACGTGTTTCGTCTATATTCTGCCGCTGCAGGACACTGCTGCAAGGGGTTTGGCTCATCTGTGAATCCCCCAGCATTCCCCGTGTGCTTTCTACTAGATATTCCAGTTTTTAAATCGCTTATTTTTGATTTTTGCCGAAATCAAAAAGCATTCGTATGGGATAGAGTCCGGAACATATTTTTGTGACCTGAACAAACGAAAAGGCCAGGCGCACGGTTTCCCCGATGACTACCGCTGCAAGAGGCAGCGTCTGCGGTGTCTGGAATTCCCCCGGTGATCTGTATGTTTCTGCTATACGAGCAACATCAGTCTACTATTCTGCAGATATTAACAAATAAATTTGGAGTTAGGTGGGCGTCAAGGGGCTCTGAATTCTCAGCCGTAATATGTTAGGTAACACTTGCGTCGACTGCTGTTCCCCAGAAAAACTCCGTATTGTTAGTTGTAATTTTGTATATGGTATGGGAATGGAACCGCCCTCCATCGTAGTCCCCGCCTGAATGCCGAGACCGACACCGCCTAAGGTTATTCCGCTTAATGAGGCCTCTGCGTGTTCTCCATATGTGTATCTTCGTCTTCCTGAAGTGTTCTGGTATAGCCGCTGCAGATAATTTCTGGTTATTAAAGTATTAGCACATGAAATATACTTCCATATCAGCCACAAAATAAAAAGTGATATCTGTACATAGGTAGGTTGCTAAGGGTGCAACAGCAAGATACAAACAGTTGTTTCAAGCTTTTTACCGATTGTCACTACGCCATATACCTTATGAGGTGAGGTATATACAGAAATAAAGTAAGCGCGTTACCCTCACTGACGGGATTTAGCAAGATCCAAATCACCTCAGTGAGGGTAGCGCACTTACTTAATTTAGGTGATATTTGTGTTTTGCCGAAATTTTTTTCTCCTCATTAGGGACCCACGCGGCTGCCGTCTCCTCTGTGTGTGGTTCAGATTTCTTCATGCGGCACCGGATATGTATTTTAAGTCAAAAAATCCGAAAATTATTGAGTGAAGCTGGGTGTCCGGCTTAAGAAAATGTATAACGACTGCGAATATATTATGAATGCTTTAAGAGAAGACGTCTTCTGAAAGATAACCGACCGGCAGTTCGACCGTCGATTTCGACTCTGTCTACCGTGTGCCACAAAACATGGTGACGCAGAACCGGTGACTTGCGCGTGATTTAGTTTCTAGTGGTAGATTTGCGCTGCATCTACCGCGCTCTCTCATCTCTCCTCACCACCCGGCTCCGGTGATAAATAATTAGCTTCACTTACAGATTCAGTGAATTGGCCTTTTAATAAGAAGTGTCTGGGATTGCAGTTGGTGCCTAAATTACTAAGCGTATAAGTATAAGCCAGCTTAATCTGACACACTGGGCTATATTAGATGTCTAGGGTCGGGATAAGATAGCAGGGGTTAGTGAACCTGAATTGCTGCCGGCTGCGTCTCTACTTTTGTCGGCATACCAGTTTACATGCTTTAATGGTCTATTGGCGAACTGATAAGCGATCATCCGTTCGTATTCCCTGCTACCGGAAGATGGAGCTTGATGACTCTGTGGAGGAAAAGGCATCGGTGTACGTCTATTCCCTCGTGAATAAATGCGCTATCAAGGCAGATTCTCCTACACTTCAGCCTGGTTTGATCTGAAAGGCCTTTCAGGGCAATTTCAAACTCTGAGTTGAGTTCTTTAAACTTCTCCACCATTAGTGGTTCGTCTTGCACTCCTTGCTGTCGTGCAAATAGTAGGACGTTCCATGATGCAGTCAACAACTCTTTCAACTCACGTTCTTTATCGACTGTGTGCAGTGTCCTGTGATGCTAGTCTGTCTTATTGTAAAAGGTATACTAATTAAATGCTGTGGAGCCACCCGCAGACAGTTGTTGACTGGTTACTGATCTTATCTGTATTCCTCTTACACTACATCTCACAGGGGTTTTTCTCATTCGCTCCAGTTTTCGTAGTAAAAGAGGAACAGCTGTCTACGTCTGCCTCATTTGTGTAGAAAGGAATTTTAAGTAGACTTTCAAACATTTCCGTTGAACTAAATGTGACCATTAAGGGATGAACGGAAAGTGAGCATGCCTCCAGCTACGCCGTTCTCGATATGGCCATCTGCATCACTTTGCATGTGAAAAGCCAAGCCCCTAATAACCGAATGGTCTAGGCTGATGGCACCTTATTCTGACGGGTGCGGAATCAGTGAAAAGAATTTTAATGGGAATACAGAGCTTAGTGCGTGGATTATTGTCCACGATACTCGTATCTGTCCGCGTTTTACACCTTCATCGGTCTGCTTCCTCGGTACATGAATGCTTCGTTCCATCGCATAGAACTGCGTACATGGGATTAAAAGTGCCTTACAAGGTATGAACATGCATAGGTTTTGTGCCCAGCAGAATCAGTTCGGTTAGCCCATCATACATAGGAAGGGCTAAAACATGCAAATTGCTGACACTAACTACGCATATTGATGGGTGTGAAGGTTAAGCACATATGCGTTAGATCAACTGAACCGACCTTTCTTCTGGAATATTTAAGCTATCAAACCGACGTTACCGTGTTTATGAAATAAACTGATCCTCCCCGTTAAATGATTATTATAACTAAGGTTGGCTGACGGTACTCCAGGATAAAAAAACGAACCAGCCGGAGCTCTTTATTCGCTAGTGGTGCTCGAACCTGCCGCGCATACATGAACATTAGCTGGCTGTGCCACAGGGCGACAGAATTGTAGCAAGTTGCTGCCCACAGCTACGAAACGGGTTGTGATTTCAACTTCGCAGCCATCATGATAAACTTTCACACCTGAAACAGGATGAACCGGGATTAAATTGAAGCCTGGGTCTCGGATGGGAACTCAATCAAGCGATGTATCCATCTAGCACCGGCATACATAGCCCTGCACACTCACCTCCAGATTTGCGTCACTGAATGGTTTGTACCCCCTATAAGTATAGCCTTTTGCTGTCGCTGCTGCTATTTCTGACGATGGATTCCTCCACGAGTTCGAAAGCTCAAAGTCATGAACAAATGGTTCCGGTACTCGACCAGTCTTCTTTTTTCCTCCCACGACCACATGGATCTTGAATATTTGCATCCATTCGTGAAGTAAATAAGATCTGAGTATCAATTTTAGAAAAATTCCTGACAAATGAGAAGGCATGGTTATTTGAAACACCTGTAGCAACAAGGTTTTCTTGATTGCCGAACAGACTTGGTTTCGAGTCTGCTATTCAAAACTAACAGTGTCGGTTTGATCGATATTAGAATCCGTCCGCGTGCACTGACTGCTACAGGCAAAGATGAGATTATTCAGCTGTTGAAGCACTCCAATATTATCCTGCCTAAGTGCAAATGGTAGTCCATTTTATCCTACTTTCTGGTAGAACGTCCGGTCGCAATTCCTTTGATGTTGCAGCTCATGGCTACGCGCAACATCTGCATTCGGCACTGTCTGTAAGTCGGTTTTCTGACAACCGCTGCCATCAACTGACAGTTGCGTTCGCGGCGTGCGGTTGCGTGCATGAATGGGATCCGGTGTCACTTGTCGGTCGGGATTATGACTATTCGTCGAAGCAACCTCAAGGCCGCCCAAACAACCGTCACATAGAATTGCCGGTTACTTATGCGGTTTGCGAACACGCTTGATCAGTTAATGGGTAAGACACGGTAACAGGACCCCCCCTCGTATTCCGAGGCCTTGGGCTAAGCCTCATGGAGATTAGGGTTACTGTTGACGTTAGGGTTGGGTTTAAGAGTTGAGATTTTATTTTGGGTTTGTGTTAAGGTTAGGCTAAGGACACGGGAATAGTTACGCATCCTGTAATTTAACGTAAGGGTGCCTGTATTATTGGCGTTAGAGGAGGGGGAGGCAGTCCACTTCCTGTGTCTTACCTCGTTACTCTGTATAGCTCACAGACGTAGGCTTTACTAGCTTGTCTGAATCTTTTAATAGCAGTTCGTTAAGCACTCAAGGTGACTCGTTCCAAACAGGGGCCTTAAAACGCGATGCTAAACTTGCTATATCGGTCTCCGACGATGGAGGTTTGAAACGTGTCAGGTATTAAAAAAATCCAAACACAAGGTCATCTTTGATGCCGAATAAGTAATACCCTTCTTGATGCTAAAGTGGATTCTTAAAACCTTATTCAAAGATCACCTAGAGAAAGCATGCTTCACAAATTTATACTCGGCTGCCTGCATATCAGTTCCGGCCTCTCCTACACCTGTAACGGTAAATTCTATGTCTCAGGTTAGGGGGTGGAGGACATCAAAGAGCAACCGATTTGTTTTGCTCACTTAAATCCTCTATTTAAGATTTGATACGCAAGTTTTTCTAGGGCATCTCTCGTGATAGCTACTAAACTTCAACAGTAAGACAGACCGGACTCTGCGTATATTAAAAGGAACTAGGGAATCTACAATGCGATCTGTTTAAACGCAGTACTCTCGGTCACGAGAAGGGTTCATTCAAACCCTTTTATGACTCATAGTTTCGAGATTTTGTAGGATTGAAAACTGACTTTCATCATTATCTTTTTTGTCGTATTCTGCAAATCATACGGCAGGCCTTTTTCAGACACGATGTCATGGTAATAATTTGAACCAGACCACTGCCTAACCCATATTTGACGGGCAAATTTAAACCAAGAAACCCAGACCCTTAGTGCATGCACACTTGCGTGCGAGCTTTAACTGCCGCGATTTGCGCTTCCGGCGACGTGCAGGTGCGATGCATAATCGATTGCGAAGGCACATGTCACGTAGGCTGAACTTAAATACTACATCGGCCTGCGTCGTCTCTCCTTCGTGCAGTCACAGTAGAAGTAGCAGCAGCAGCAGCAACAGTGTACGTGTGCTGTAGCTGAATTTTGTAATTCTGGCCTGCTACGAAGATGGGGACAGCGTGAAGCAAAACAACCGGCCTGTGCGTGCGCTCCTGGCGCACAAAACGGAACCGTTTTCCCCCATTTTGTACCCCAGGCGGGCGGTGTACCCGTCTGGCACATTTGCTTTCGGATGTGCGCACGTGCATCCGAGCGCTTTTGCGTGCCAGCGTGCGCGTGGGCTTGTGCGTACGTTCGAAGATGCGTGTGTTCGAGTGTGTGCGTGTGATGCGCGTCCACGTGGGCCGAAAGCGAATCGATTGATCCCGGATTGGGGCGGCGTTAGCGGCACTAACCGCCGCCCCAGGAGGAAACAGCTGCGGCAGCAGTAGTCGCAGGCTTCATGGCGTTCTTTCGTAAAGTAGCCAAAGCGCTGCCATGCCCAGTGAGGAGACGTTTCATTCGGTTTAAAAACTTATTATTAACGCCTGTGGGTCAAACCGTAAACACGGCAGGTTATAAGTGCTAGGTCAAAAGATGGTTTCGTACTTTAGGTAGGCACAAAGCACAAGCACGTGACCAGAGAAGTTGATATTATGAAAACAACGTCAAGATGAAATCGACAAAATGCTATTGCCTTTTGTTTCAGTACATACGAGGTTTGAAAATATAGGAATTTTACTCTAATATATCACCCAAGCAAATTAACTTCATTGATTTCTAACATTGAGGAAGAATCAATTATACGATGATGGACATAGCAATGAGACTCTCATAAAAGTAGCTGTCGATTTTGAAGGATGAATTGGTTCAAAACTTGGTCAATTTGAAGAAATCAGTAATTCTTCCTACAGTTTTCCTTTTTGATTGGAACATGCGAGCAAAGGTCGAGCCTGGGCGGGATGGTTGCAGTTACACTACTGTCATGTTCTGCTACGTTTGGAAGTGGGAGGTTTCTTCTAAGTCGATAACATAGTGAAAGTATTTAAAACTATGGAATTGATGCAGTTGATCCGATTGGAATATGAGAACGATCTAAGTTCGGAATTGGTCAGATGAGTCCACCTGGGAGGACATAAGAATAGGAACGTCCTCCCGTAATACGAATGGCCTTGCATTGAATTTTGAGAAAGGATCAAGATTCCCGCGCCCTGACCCGAACATTACCCCTAACTCAAGCCCTACTCGTAACCCAGTCTTAACCCAAACCCTGACCTTACACTAACCCTTCGCCAAAAGGTAATTTTCCTGGCATTTAGCACAAAGCAACCTGTATTGCGGGTTGTTCCAGTTCCTAGAGGGAGGGGGGAGAGAGCTAGGAATATAAACTATGCTTACCCGAGCTATGCATCTCCTCCGGGCGAAGTAGTAGAGAGCAGGCCGCAGCCACTCGAGTCACGATTATTCTGTGTTTGCTCGAAATGCAGAAAATTAGTCAGAATAAACCTTTTGCAGCGATGTTGACGCTCATATTTTTTTGCTCTGTGAAAGTCCTGCTATATTTATCCCAAATATGGAAAAGCAAAGTTTAAACTTCTGGTACCATTGCATTGTTAATCCGGATATCAAACACCTGCAGAGAATATACCGAAGCCGCGGCTTTACTCCTAATATATGACTCTACATAAGCTGACGTATTTGAGCCCCTGAAACCGGATCGCTTCGGGGGAATAAACATAACGGTCACGTGTAGTTCTCAAACATAGTTCCGAAGAACGTAGAGGAAAGGTGTTATGAGCTTTCCTCAAGCCTTGATAGTCGCCTTCCAACAACTCGATCGAATCCTCAAAGGATAACTTAAACAGCAAGGGCGGAGGAGTAGTAGTCTCTAATATCTTATTACAGCGTATTTAAGACAAAAAAGAACGTACGAGTGTTTACAAGGTTGAGCTGCAATCGGACCAATGCGATAGTTTCCCTGAGGGGCTAGCATCTCGACTGGCCGTCCGACTTAACCTAATGATTGAGTAGAGCACATATCCCTGTCGGCAACTTGCGTGATATCCCCATGCGCACGGCCTATGGGTGGATTGATAGTGCAGCGTGGGAAGAGTTGTCAGGGCGGTGTGTGAGCGAATCTGCTAGGAGGGTTACTCCTAACAAAAAGCACCCACCCACATTTTTGGTATCATCACCAGGACAGATTGAACTTCATAGTACATGAATGGTTGCATTGGCTGTTGTCGCTGAATGCCCAATCGGATTTATCTGAACGGCATACACCTCAACCTATCGATGTGATATTTTTTTCTCCAAATTAGAACTTCGACCTCGAAACTGTAGGACAATAAGGAAAAGATTCTACTGGTCTCCATTTTATTCTGCATTTTTGATCTCCTTTTTTCTTCTCAACTACCAGCATGCAACTGACGACAATTGACTGTTAGTGTGTGTGCTAGCTGCGCGTCAGCTCGTGCATTGTTCTCTTTGAAGAATGTATTTAAGTAGTTTATTTAGCATCTGGTTCTACCTAACCGTTTTCATAATAAAAGTCTCTTTTCTTCCCGACATCATACTTAATCAATTTGAACTAAAAACGGTGGGATCGTGCCCAAGCGATTTTACCCCGTTATTGTCGTTTACCCTCTTATAGTAGCACAATCTTTATTTTTATGTCATGGAAGCAGCAACCTGAAAAGCAGTCTTTTTCGTTCGCTGATGCATTATGAGCCTCTTCTGTTTAAAAATGCTCCTTATTTTCTTGGAACACAAAGCAAGATTTTGATTATTTCTTCATCTGCGGAGAGTAACGTTTGGTGTGTAAGATATGAGTGGCTAAAGCAATCCTGATCTGCGATCAACCGGCTGATAACTTTAACGGCACGGAGGCTTTCGGCTTGAAATGAGATTGTGGAGTTAGATATCATTTATATGACATAAGATCAAATAAAAAATTGAATTGCTTTACTCCAAGCGCAATGTTCAACTGCAGTTAGGAGCCCTAACTTGTTTGCATCATATAAATTATCACGTTTATGCAACTAAAAAA
The DNA here is from genome assembly GCA_017591395.1 of Schistocephalus solidus. NCBI lineage: Eukaryota > Metazoa > Platyhelminthes > Cestoda > Diphyllobothriidea > Diphyllobothriidae > Schistocephalus > Schistocephalus solidus. Next base: position 47,265 of record WEDG01003857.1, read on the forward strand.
CCTCTGAATGGAGCTTTGTATTCACAATTTTCTTTAGATGAACACAAACAAGAGTTGCCTTTTCTTACATGTACAGGCTTCTATCATCCCCCCAAAATATTCTCCTCATGTTTCCAAAGAGTTTAGTTATTTCTGACGTGCCGCTTCTCTACCTGGCTGCGAGGAATATTTGATCCATTTTGTATGTTGTGTGAATTTAAAATAAGCGTACAAAGAAGTAGAAACGGTAGCGGGGACCTGGTTCCATGGGGTACCGCCCATATTTATCAATTACTACCTTCGATAAAAAGCATAGTAGCCACATCTTTATCGCCGACACGTTGAAGACAACATTCCCTATCGAAAAAGACTTACCACCAAAGCTCGTGTAACTTCAGCCGTTTCGACTACCAGCGTAAGCTGAGAGTCAGAATTGAAGTCATCGATCATAATTGAGCACATAGATCCCAAAACGTTTTCTTCGTCATCCAACTCACAGATGAAACTTGATGGAGACTGACATCCCATGAAAATTTTAGCCAACATTTTAAAGTATGTATTTTTTCGATGATAAAAGATTACCAAAAGAAGGTTGTTATATTAATTATCCTGCAGCATAATCCTAATATATTTCAGACATATCAGGATGCCGGTTTTTGAATGAGCTTCTTTCCAACGGCCGCCTGCGGAAATAAAACTCTATGAAAAATGACTACTCAAGTAGCATGCATTTTGCCGTTGATTTTCGAGGTCCCAAGAAACTCGACTATGTCTGGTAGGAAAAACGCACAAAATATACCTTCTTGTTCTCCTTTTGGTTGCATATTACGTCTTTTTAAAATATTATGCTTTAAACTGAATACCTTTCGGTTTAAATAACTTTGAAATTCTTGATCAATTTTAAAATCGGACCTACTGTTACACTTGAATTTCCAAACCGCAATCTGTGATTTCCATGTAACTTAATTCATAACTTTCTAGGCGATTGACCTCACCCATTAGCCATTCGCTGGCTTCGTTTTTGAGAATTTCTTAGGCCTTTATTTATCATGGATTTTATGTAAATGGGTTAGTTTAATCCTTTTACTAGCGTTTTTAAACAGCGTAGAAAACAATGGGTTTGTTAGACTAGGGATGTTCGGCGTTGACTTGAACTATTTTCCTGTTTTTTGATGAAAACAGTGCTTTTCACTTCACACTGACATATTGGCGTTAAATGCAAGCTACTAATATTTACCGCATGTGACTTAAAACAGGAAATATGTCTCAATTAACGAAAAATAACTTACAAATCTGAAGTTAGTACGAACGCATTCACCAAAACAGTGGACTAATAATGAAAGACCTACCGATAGATTGAAAATGCTAAAGTAATGCAAGTACTATTTCGTTTGGGTAATAAAAACTGCTTTCTTAAGAAAAGTGAAATTTTGAAAGCACGAACATTCGTGTCAATTAAGTGGACTCGAGAATTAGAAGTGCAAAATGCTAGTTCGTGCAAATAACTGACAAAATAAAATCGTCTAGACACAGCAACGTTTGAAAACTTTTTCCATACCTTCTCATGAACCCATATTAACCCTGGCACAAAGTTATGTGTGCTATGTCCCGTCATGTCTTGCACCATTTTATTCTGTACACTCGAAATGCTTTTCTGCTTTCATATTACCAGAGATCTAGTTGGTTAAAGCGAAGGGGATTTTCCTTGAATCCACCAATAGAGACACCGCAAGTGTAAAAGTTTCCTTACCATTACATTTTCAAAGGCCAGTCAGTAACTATTATATTTCAATAGACTTGACCGATATAATTTTTAGCATTCAATTATTGTATATTAAGAGGAATTTTATTGCGTCCGATTTATGCATGGTTTTTAAATATGGTAGTGTCCGCATAGTTTCGTTGTCCTTTAAATATGAATGAATATTTTGTGGTTTTCAGCGGTTTGAATCTCTTTCCCACGTAGATAAATTCTGCGCTATGGATTTATCAAAATCTTAAAAATACGATATTTCTGGAAAGCATTTGCCGGAGTAGTGGGCGTTCTTTTACATGAAGATGATCTTTCGGGTCACACATAAAGACCCACTTAAACATTAGATCGCATTTTGTTCAATTGAACGTCCACAACAAAATCCAACCACGAATACGCTTTCGATCAATTGAAAAACTCATTCGTATAAGTTATCAATTTAAAAAGTACTTTAATAGGCCATTCTGCCAATGGATGTTCACGCAGTTTGTCTTTATATACGAAAAAGCCAAGAAAAAAGTTGAATTTTGTCCAGCTTCTTTCGCTTTCCGGAAAAATGTTGATAAGTTTTCTGATGCAAACGTATGAACTTATTTTTTTCTTTTTTGTATCCTAGCTATATAAACATTGACGTGTTGCTGAAATTGTTCACATTTTCTTATTTCGTTTTTGAATTACGTAAGAGCAGAAACAAGGCCGCACGAAATGTATCTTTACGAGTGTTCGAACTTTCAAATTATCACGAGATGGTTGTGTGTTTGGCGGTTCCTCGTAATGCATTTGAAAACGTCAAGACAACTTTAAGGCATTTGAACAAAAGCATTGCCCTTAATCTTTATTATTGCTCTTCAAGGATCGCAATCACATAAATTAGCAAGTCCGATTGAAAAATAGGTATACATTCTGGTTTTAAAAATAACCTGTTCGCTCGCAACTTCAATCTCACTGTTTAAACAAAACGAAAAGTAAATTTTCAACTGCGGCAAGTCTTGTTTGGTAAAATCTTCGAGGTTAAATTGCTCTCTCCTAAAAAAACAACAATTGCGCCAAATAAGCCTAGAACAGATTTTAACATAGGAACTTGAACGAATAATGTATAACGTAGATTTCTGCCTAAATTTATAAATATTTCGACTAATAAGATAAAGTAAAAACATATTATACATGCGAAAATGCCAGTTTCCAAAACAGGCTATGCAAATACTTAAACTGCACAATGATTTAAGTGCTTAAAATGGACAATTATCATTTCCGTCATCAAGTTTTACGAGTTAGATCACATACTATGCAGCTTCCATTGTTGAATGAAGTTTTGTTCAATCGATGCGTATAGTGCCTCAAAGTGGTAAACATGATTTTTTTGTCATTTACAAATGGATCACCGACGTAACGGATCCTGAACCCTTATCCCACCTATGGGGAATGCTTTAACTAAGCAAGCAGCAGAAGGAAGAAAGCATTTGTGTACCATTAATTTATTCCGGTATCTGTTTACCGAAAGTTTAGTAGGTTTTAAAGCAATGTCTCAAAGGCTCAGGAAAGTGTTTTAATTTCAAGGGCTTGTGTTTGTTGTCCTAGTGCTCAGGCCAGTGTTCGCCATAATTTTTACCCATCAGATATTATGCAAGTGAGGTGCCAAGGGAATGCCATGGATTCATACAGCTACCACTTCAAACATTTCATATCTTGAATGCCTCACCTGGCGAAAGTTTCCATGAACGTGAACTGCTGCTAGAAATCTAAAACAACTAAACATTCCTTCCAAGCAAACCCTGCTTAAAAGTTCAGCTTAAGGGGTGGGAGGGGGTCTGCTCAGAAGAGCTAGTTTGCAGAAGAGGAAAACATTGTACGGGCAGTCAGAACATTTTGTGAAAAACCAGTCGCGTAGACAGGTTGTACTTTTGGTTACCAAGACTAGATAACCAAGTAGGTTTGGGGACTTCAGATACCATTTCAATTAACATTTCCATCGACCACACTCCAGATTATCAGACCAAACGCCATTAGTTAAACTGCGATTGGGATTGGATAACCGTGGTAAACTAGATAGGAGCAACCAATGGCAGCCAAAAATGCGCACAACCGACAGCGAAACAGATGAGCTCTAAAACCAAACAAGCACTGAAAGGACTTAAATATTCTTTGTCGATCATGCAATGACAGCATATAAACACACCAAATGTCAAGTCATAAAGCAGGATAAAAATTTATTGCCTCATACTGTTTACATCTCGAGAGGTGGTAACCCATGACAAACGAATCCGACAAGCCCACCAAGCATCCTCAAAAAGGCCGAGGAAATGAGAGAAGAAAATAAATTCATTAGTAGGTGATCGACTAGCGCAAAATGCCTATTTCAGTTTCCCTTGTCTTTTTCGGTAATTTTATCCTGCCTGTATCAATAGCCACTCTGCGGCTGCTGGCGGAGCTCCAGAATGAACTCTAAGGCATGACGAGGCGAGTAAGTCCCGTAACCGACCGGTGAGCACCCATTGTTAATACTCCTGATCAAAACAGGCAAGGCAACGTGCTTGTGGTGCAGTGGGTAGAGCGTTGGAATTCTAACCAACAGGTCACGAGTTAGATCCTCGAGTGTCGCAAAACCTGGGCTTGAGTTATGGCTGGCTGATGACGGCTTATAAGCCAGAACTGGCTATTCCAGTCGCCACTTTGTCGGCAATGTCATTCTGATGAAATATTGCATTGACACTGATGAGCTGTCCAAAACCTCAGCATTCCAATGAACTTGTTCCGGTGAGCCCAACCCGGATTTCTCAGCTTTGCCAATCCGAGGGAGCCTCTTGCAATGGGGAGGAAGTCTGCTAATGCCAGCATGCTACTCAGGAACAGGCAACCAGCTATGAATTCTGTTCACAGGGGAAGGCAAGAGTAATTTACCGCTCATTAAGGTAATTTACACCGACCGAAACAGTCAGTGTTTAACGCAGCCATTTCGCTGCCACAGGTGACGCAACAAGTGCGTGAGAAGGAGGCTTCATGCACGAACATTTTCATAATTTGTATGACATTACAATAACCACCAAAGCATTATTAGCCAACAGGGTATTCAAAAGGATGATCACAGCAGCAGTGAAAAGCAGGATTAACTGCAAATTTTCAGAACATTGCTCAACAACATAAGTGTGGTCCCTATCAGTGTCTGCAGCGAGGTCATGCGATTTCAAGTTCTTACTGAGCTTAAGCGCCGGCATAAAAGAATAAATCTCTGAGAGCCTGACCTTCTTGCGACGCAGTTCTTTGGAATCCAGCTAAGTTTATGCCCTCATAAAAGCATAACTGTGGTAGAGTTGAATTGTACACTGTGAGATAATTTAAGGGTAGGAAACTGCCAACTGAAACCGTCCGCTGGCGAAAATTCCCCGCAAAACTCGAGCATCTCTTGTTTGACACGATTCATCAGTAGCTTTGGACTTCACTAAATATTGTGTCAAGGTAACACAACAAACACCCGCAAACAGTCGGCGGACTAAAACCTAGCCATTCGCAGAATACAATGGCGGAAATGAAACGAGCAAAGCAGACTTACTCTGAAACTTGCTGGAGCAGGTTACCTGCGCAGAAACAGATAAAGGTAACTTGATAACGATAAAAATTCGTAGCTTAGTAAGCCGAGAACACGAAGTTGTGAAAAATCGGACAATCCGGGACTCAATATGCTGTTGTGAGCAACTTCCATGTTTTACAGGCCTCATTCATTGGTTGCCAGATTTCGCTGTTTAAGCAACTACATTTTAGATAAACCTGGTTCGGTAAAAGCTTACCCTGGCAGACCAACCACTTCCAAAAAATCGTTGGTAAGGCTCGTGATAAGGATAGCCAAAATTAAGGAGGTATTTCTTAACAACAACCTTGCGGCTTTCTCACTGTACTTTGGATGTAACTTTTTAGTGTCATAATAAATGATTAAATCCTTTCGGATTCCTTTTTTTCTCAGAGAATAAATATATATTTTAACGGTTTTTTGCATATACAAACGGCATTCTTCATCAGTGGGTTGTTAATCGATAAAACTATGGGGTCAATAAACACATCTGTATGGAATATTGTTTATGACATCTAAAAATTCAACATTTTTTTGTTACCGTGATGTCACATTTTTGCTGTTTACTCTTAATAGTGTCTTCTTAACGAATGTCGGAAGAGAACATTCATATACTCAGTTGGCGTGTGAAATGCTGGAAGGCATGCACTGTTTCTAAAGTTAATTTATCCCGCAGAAATTCGCCACACGAATTTGGGAAAAACATATTCACAAATTGATGCCATCATGGCCACTGTAATTAAAGAAAAAGGAAATGCCAGTTGCCCCAGTATTTTCAGTAAATAGCCTACTACCTCCATCGATGCGCTGCTTAAAGTTAATTTTTGACCGTTAAAAGGGAAGCATTATGTGTGTGTGAGAGAGAGAGAGAGAGAGAGAGAGAGAGGATAAGCGGCTCGTGGTCCACAGAAACGCGCAGGTGTCTTTCAATGCCTTATTCACGCGAATATTTAAAGAGAGTTTGCAATATTTTCACGCAAAGATTAAATAATGTTTCCGTATTTTAGCACAGTGAAGAAATATCGCATGCTATAGAAGTCACAGCAAATATAGCGGCAGTATCTTTCTTAAAAACTGCCATTTATTTGTATAAATGTTAATTAGCTGCACAAGGATGCCTACCGAGCGATTAACAGTTGCCAAATGTCCTATGAATTTCAAAATAATTGGTTTATGGAACGAGAAAACCTCAAATCAGATGTGTTTTAGTTAATACCTGACCATGTTTCCTGAAAGTAAATGAGAACATGCATACCTTATTCTTGAAGTTGGTAGATAGGGAAAAGGTTTGAAAATGAAATGTCTAAACGTTTTTTATTTATTGGTCGACTTTTTACTTTCAAATATTTCAAATCACAATTCTGCCATCTGTAACGAACCAAACTATATGTTTCAAATGACTAAATAACTGCTTATTACAAACCCTGTAAAGCCCGTCCTCATAATAATTTCGCAAGATGCCCAGCTTCCCTAAGGAGAGCAAAGCAATATGCAAAGCAATGCATACGTTAATTCTGATCCGATATACGCTGAGAATGCAATTCAAAACAAACCTCATCCCTAGTACCCGCACAGATGAGTGAGACAGGAATAGTTACTCATAGTAACCTGGGCTCTAGATTGGAGTGACGAAGAAAATTGAAACGAGTATGTTCCTGCTTACAATTCAACTGATGAAACTTCAAATCTATACAATTATTAACATTTAAGGTAGAATAACATCACCGAAAAAGACAAAAAGAGACTGGAATTGCCATTTCTAGCTTATTGCACGTCGTCAGCCAGCCATACACAACCTCAAGTTTTGCAACCCCCGAAGGTTTAGTCCGCAACCTGTTGTTTATAAGTCAAACGCCCTAACTATTAAGCCCACAGGCTCGTTATCTTAGCGATTGTGATCGGGTATATTCTGCCTATGAAACAAACGGCTGTGTGTCTGCTGGTGGGGCCCAAGAGTGAGCCACAAGCATAAATATTTTCCCATCTCACAATCAATGAATGCTTCTCTAACATTATTAAACTATTATAAATATGCCAGTAGACATGGCTATGGTTCCGGGGTGCCACAGATCTAGTTTCTTAACACTTTAAAAGGTCCATGGCATTATACCCTATCTGCCGGGAGCTGGAATATCCAAAACCTGAGATTGAAGTGATATTGACTGATTGCAGCATAAAAACAGTAGTTATCACCCAAGTCTCTCCCCTGATTTCGTCGGTAATAATTGTAGGTTAGAACTCTTCGGTTTTTCTACGATGGCGTATAAAGATTGCAGATCAGAATGAGACGGCCAAACGGGACGCTCATAAGTTATCCTTTAATCAAGTCTGTCTATCTGCCGGTTACATGTGGTGCCTGGTTTGTCATGCGTAGAAAAGAGATCTTACAAGGGCAATTTCAGGGTGTAGCAGATATACGGGTCGTGCAGTTGGAGTTAAGTGTACATAACTCAAACATTTTGACAAGAATTTGGAATGAATCTGGCAGTAACTCTTCGAATTCTTTACTTAAGCTTCATTTAATAATTTCGAAGAATATCCATGGCAATCTAGGAAGCAGTAGAAAGTAATTTTTGGATGAAATCTTTTGCACTTGGAATCTGCGATTGCAGAAAATAGGAGAACTTCGTAGCTGGACTTCCACTTGGCACCCAGGGTAAAAATTTGATAGCATATTTTTGCTGTGACCAAAGCATAACTGATATCGATTAAAGCAAGAAAGTCCTAATAAACTTCACTGCTAATCCATTAAAGGGGGCGCGAGGTCGGTAGAAAGTGACCTAGAGGGGCTCAGGTTTTCGATAGTAAATGCAGGGTTTCAAAAATTTCCTCCGTGCTCAAATTAATGGCAGAAACTCGCTTTTGAGTGGCAATGATTCAAAGCATAGTTTATTAGAATGTTATATTATAGTTTTGGGAATAAACTGGACCGTTTTTTATTTTATAGATTTGAATGGAGATATTGATTTAGCCCAACGGGCTACTTATAGGGTTTTCTGTCCGATCTGAATAATTCAATTGGCCCAGAGGTAAAAAACATTTGGCAGACTAGCTTTGATTCAAAATTATAACAGCGAAGACAAGGCTTGAGTAAAGGTAAGCTCTAACCATCTGAGCTACGAAGTCTCGATAGATGATCATGAGTCTAATCAAATTTGTGTCAATTTGCTGTACAGCTTATTGCAGCGTATAATAGCATCCACCAATACTAACACGGTAATATGACTGACCAAGGAAGATTTCCGAAACAATCTCTGTAGCCTCTGTGGGTTTGGATTTCACGACAGAATTGACTGTGCTAAAACATTGTGCTTGCTGTTGTGGGTTCAAACGTCACCGAGGACGCCGCGTTTTCATAATTGGTGCAGATGAAGAGGGAGCTACAGAAAATCGAATACTTGCGGCTGAGTAGTATTATAACGTTTTTCCATAATGTATATTTCCGGTTATGTAACTAACTCGGGCCGAAGGTCATAAAATTTTTCCAAATCATTGTCAAACCTAAGTAGATAAACGATCTACTGCAACGAAAACAAGAATAAATACCAGTTAAATGAATGAAATGTTATCTGTGCCCTATCGGTCCTTGATGACTACATACTTCACTTACAAAGTATTTTTAGAACCTTTCAGTGTCTTACAAGAGCAGATTTCCTCTGAATTCTTATGAAAAGTTGCTAGTGTGTGTCGGAAATAAAAATCAGCCGATTTATTTTACACTAAGTAAATGGTAGTTTGTTTCAATAATGTCATGGTCAATCCCAAAATTATCCCTTGCTCTAAGCATCCCAACTAAATGAATAAATTGAAAAATATTTTAAAATGCAATGACTTAACTTTTTGCTTTTTAGTTGCTATAATAACTTTCTTTCTTTTTTGGCAACTTATCCTTATGAGCAAACTCTAACTCTGCCGGTATAATGACTCTGGCGTCATTAGGCGTCTTTTTGCCTAATGCTCTGTGTTTTCTGTAGGTCAAAATGTCTTCTTCCCGCTTATTTATGGCGAGAAAGTTCGTTAACTCTTAGGACACATTTATACTTGAAAAGGGATTACTGTGTCAACTTTTATTGTATCTACAGATGCAGATAGCGCACAAACCTGCAACTACTCTGCGTTCCAACTTATACACTCTATGGACCAGTTTGGCTATTCCAACAGAAAATATATCGTCTGCAAACTACCCTTATCAGTTTAGATGCAGGCTTTTGTGTACAAACCCAAAAATCTCAATCCGCCCGTGTGTTTTAACATCAGTTAGCGGTGAACAGAAGAGACCACTTATTTCAGCTAGTATGCGCACACTGGACACGGGACACGTATTTAAGTGGGAGAAAACCTACATTGTTGGCACTTGCCCAACAAGGAAGGGCCACAAATGTTTGTAACAATGCACTCAGACGAAGTCCGCATTAATAAGCATATCGATTTACATGTAACTTGTACATTTCTAAAGGTCAGATAGAGGCGAGCACAGCCAGTATCGATCGGATAGCTGAGCGCAGTGGACGCCTGTTGGCTTAGACTTTGATCAACCGCATAATCTGGTATCAAGGATGGTTTACCGTTCGCTTTTTTTGTACATTTCCCATTTGTCTGTAGGAGAACTAGGGTATCAGACTTTAAAATTTACTCTAAATTTATTTTGTTCTCCAGGAACTTCAACTTACTCTGATAAGTATATGCATACATATATGCATATGATATATGAATGGAGGCAAAATAACTATGTCGGCAAGTGAAACTGGATTGGGTACCACTGATCTATTACTGTCAATAGTCAGCCATAACTAAACGCCAACTCTGAACTCGCTCGGATTGAAACCTGGACTTTATGTTATTGAACCTAAATGTGAGCCTTATACGAATAGCCAAGGACTGATCCACCTATTTATTTAGATCCGAATTATGATTTTTGTCCGCGGTAACTGTTAAAATTGCCTTTAAACAGGTTATGTGAATATTATTTACGTCAAATAAACTGAACTTAGACGAAATGAACTGAAAGTGCTTCAATTTTTATAACGGCAGCCAAAATTCACTTGGTGTCTAAAGCTTTTAGTTTGGGCAATTTCAGTAGTAGATTTTGAAAAAGTCTCCCAACCAGGTTATATTATAAACACTTTTACCAATGCCTCGTGGAAAAACACCTCAAAGCAATTTAACTGAACTCCACTCATAGCTTTTTTTCAAGCTAAACAAACTTCACACAATGGCCAACTTAACTTAATACAGCGGAAAGAGGAACTGAACTGAGCAGGTTCTGCACATACCAAAAGTCTTATTTTCGAAAATTTTTAAGTAACATGAGTGCCGAAAGTCAGCTCAATTTCAGTAACTAGTTGGCAGTGGCGTCCAAATAGCATCGCTCGATAGGGACTGGGTGAAGGAGGCTGGCATTTCAGTTTTCAAGGGAAGGGAGGTGAAAGATGAGTGAGGAGAGATCGCGAAAGTCCAAGAAGAATAGTGCAGATATAATACAGAAATATCCAAAGACTTAATGCTCCCTTGGTCTGACAAAGAGTCGAGGAGGACTCTTGGGTGAAGAGCACAAAGGCGCAATGGCTGAGTAGATAATGGTGGTGGGTGTGAAAGCAATAAGAGTACATGTAAGAAGTGAACGAGTTCCAGTGATAATAACGCCATTTATTTTGGTTGGCCTTCGAGGACACCTTTGATAAAGTCTAAAATGGGAAGGTTAAAGACAGGAAAAAATAAAATAATAGCTGGAAAAGTCAACAGAACTGCACTCCTTCAATAATTTAGATTGATAATTTTGTATAAAGTGCCACAGAACGACAACAAATTCAAACTTATTCCTGCAAGATATAGTTGGCAGTTGCGCGGAAGGGGCCTATCAGCATATTTCACATCTGTTGCTGGCGTTGCATTGAGATAAGAAATATATTTTTAAAGGCATCTGTGCTTCAATGCTCAGCGATTGAATGGGGACTGTCGTTGGTTTATTTAAAAAGCATGACAGCAGATGATTTAAAATTTCTTATTGCTTGAAATTCCGCAAAAGAAGGCTCCATTTAACTAAGTCCAATGTTTTCAAAAATCCTTATGCCTGATGAATGTGGCCAATAGCTTAATGCTGGTATTACATGTTTTTTAGTGCAACAGTTAACTGTCGAATAATATTGCATCTTCCAGACCAAATTGCAGAACAAAAATTATTTCGTAAGGATGCCTTGTATGGCCGCCTAAACAGGACACAGGAAAAGGAACCATCCACAATACACGTGGATTTACGCTAAATTCCAAGGAAATTATGTTTAGGATAAAAGTGAGAGCTAAAGTAAAGTTTAGGGTTTAAGTTTAAGTTTGAGGTTAAGGTCAGAGTTGGAGTGAAGGCCAGGATTATGCTAAGGGTTAAGGTTATTAGGGTTTAGGTTTAGGGTGCAGCTAGGCTTAAGAAAAAGTTGGCAGTTTGGTTTTATGTTAGGCTTAGTGTTAACATTAAAATCGGGAACACGAACCCTCAAAGAAAAGAGTGTTTGCAATTCTATACTTTTTCTCATAGAAACCTCATTATTTGAAATTTATTAAATTGAATTTGCTCAAACAAAGTTATCGATATTGATTAACGCTTACCTTCGTATTTCACGTTTCCGTCAAGATCCTCATGAAGATTGGTAAGCTTGATAATCTCGTCGATCTGGTCATCTTCCAAGCGCTCACCTATGCGAAATGTCACTAATGATACATATTTCCTTCTTACCATAGCCCGAGAGGACGTGTCGCAGCTCGGCTGCGGAGATAAAGCCCTGTCCTTCACGGTCGAATGTCTTAAAGGCCTCCATATAGTCAGCGAAGGTGCCTCCCTCCTTTTCCTTGATAATCGAGTCGTAAATTGGCAAGAACTCGTCAAATTTGTATTGTTTCTCACCTGTTTATTGGATCATTAGGGGAGCAAAATTAGAGTAAACATAACATCAGAGAAAATTGATCGATACATAAAAGTCATTTAGAACTAGTCGATGGTCACCTAAATTTCATAAAATCAGTTGGTGTTTTCTGGCAGTAAACCTTGAATTCTGTGACTCGCTCTGTCAATAAGAGGCTTAAGCATTTGCTTTTTAAACGTTTCGCTTCCTAAATTGCGGTAGTTTGTATCACATAGGATGGGTTGTGCATATTTAAGTCAAGTCTCCAAAATTATTTAAACGGGAACATTCATCCGGAAACAAATACAAAACATAAAAACGAAAATTTAAAAGCAATAACACAGAATAACCAACACAGTGGTTTGAAACTGCGCTTTGTGTTTCAGAAAAAAAATGAAACATGTTATGCGTGTTACTCTAGATAATATAAAAGTTTAATAAGCCACCTTAAGGATAAGTGAGGTGATAGGACTTTCTGCACCAAATGTAGTACGTTTCTTGGTAGAATATTTAAAAGCGAGGAGGATGGCGAAAAACAATATCGAGATTTCTGATTGCAATTTCCTGCTTACATTCACTGCGAAGACCAACCACACCACGGTTTGCTATCTATCAGGCTTTCAATTTTCGTATGTTTGACGTCTATTGTATGGGCTATAGCGGCCTTAAAAGTAACGGTACATATACAGAAAAATAAATACACGGAGTCATTAATTTGAAACATTTATAGATAATTCATTTGACCTGATTGGAAAAAACGTGGCGTTAACATAAATAAAAAGATGAATATATCGATAATAGATAGATAAATAGATAGCTAATAAATAATAAAATAGAAAGACAAATAAATAAATGAATTGTACCCGTTTTTTTCGTTGCGCCGTGCTTCAAGCAAACCTTGATGGTTGGATTCATTCCAGCACATCGCAGAAGGTCTGGGACCTTTACGGCGTCGATCATGCCATCACGACCATCCCAGAAATCGAAGAGGTCGAAAACTTCCTTGATATCTGAAACGAAAAATCCAATTTTGCTAAGTTTCATCAGTTTAGTAGTTTCTCGTCTGCAAAATACGGCAGTTTGAAATAATGAAAATTTCTACATTTTAACTAGCTTACCTTCAATCTCTGCTTTGGACAATTCTACCTATAAAATTCAAGTCAGTAAAGCTAAAGTAATTTTTAGAGTTACCATTTTGCTGGGCTTGCGTTAAATGAGTGTTACAAAAGGTAGCAGGAGCGACTAGGTTAAGGACCGCAGGAATAACTTGTGCGCCTGTCGTTGTAGTTATGCCATGAAGTACTTCCAGGCCCTAGGGACAAGTTCCGTGCTACCAATCAGCATCCACCAAGCACACGTGAATGGTCCCAATTGCCACCCGCGTGCCATATCTGTCCGAATCCTGCTGGCCAGCCCGCGAACGGTCCAACCCCAACCCAGCCAAAATCTGACTTTTCAGAAAGGTTGGCGCATATGCAGTTTCCTGATCCAATCAGAGGTTTTGTGCTTGCGAATGGCATCGATCAGGCAGCAGGATATGATGGTATTCATGCGTCCGCCAACATTGCAAATGTGTCTATGCGCGGAACATTGGAGCCTGAATGGCGATGAATTTTATTGGGTCTCCGTCCCCTGCGCTGAGCGACTGGGAAGTTGTAATCGTGGGACAGGCGCACGGTGGACAGCGTGGTGCCGGAAATGCTCCTACAGTCTGTTTCCGTAGGCACAACACGTGAAACCGAACTATCGAAAACTAGAGTTCCTTCGGTGCACACGTGCGCATCTTACCGCTTTATTAGGAAGAACAAAAAATGAATATTTGGATACGGGTGGTGGCAATAGACTGTTCCAGGAAAAAAACCGCGATTACTTAGCACAGCGTTGACACAGGAAGTGGAGGTTCACACACACGACACACACACACACACACACACACACACACACACACACACACACACACACACACACACACACACACACACACACACGCACACACCGGATCACAGAAGAAGCATAAACGCCAAAATATAGGAACATCGAGCCCTTATTAACAATAAAAGCAGTTTTCTTCGACAGCAATTACTGATAACAAGAATTTATTGGGATTTGCTCACTGAAGTGCCCTAACTTTTAATTTATCAGTTTATTTCATCAACAGCAGTCCGAAAAGTTCATCTGCTTTAATTAGGCTCCAGCTTCCAATATTTTTACGGTTATTTGCCTGTACCATAAGGACATTTTTGTGGTTTCAGGTATCCTGACTTTGTTGAAAGCTCGTTGCTTTTCGCAAGTGAAAGTTCCACCATCTATCTCCTCCATTGTAAACTCGTGAATCAGTTAACTACTTTTTTAGCATCGAAATCCATCATACCGAAATATAAGAAAAGCTTTTTATATGGTCATAAACACCAGTGCAAGTGCACCTTCTCTACCATCTCAAAATATACCATGTTGCTTTGCCCACTTCCCTGGGATGGAACGGCTAGACTAAGAGAACTAGGCAAGAGATATTTTATGAAGAGCATGAAAAAGTTTTCAATGCATTTCAGAACATTCCCTTCTTTCTTTCTAATAAATATTGTAATTAATAATATATTTGGTTCACGGGAATATACTGGCTAATCACAACCATCCACCTAACAGAACTATCGGCATCTGTAGATGACTTTTAATTGCAAAGGATTCGTCCAAACTTCCAATAATTAGAAATCTAAAGGGTTTTTTTACAGATTGTCTAGGGATGTCTGTATGTACTGAACTAATAATTTTTTTCTTCTAACGATGTTGCTCGTTTCAACTTTTGGATTCTTTACTTTAATAAATAATGCGAAAAGGGTAACTGTCCCTGCCACACCTATTTGCGGAACAGGCATATTGCTGAGCAGTCAGACAATCAGTATAGACACATAGTCGGACCAAACATAACGCCGAATTAAATAGCCAGTTTTCTTTTAAATTTGTTAACTTATTTCATTTGCTTCACTGCTGGTGCTTAACCGTTGTATGAAATATCCTTTTCTTATTGGTTTAAGTATTTCTATCTAGAAGCGACTCTTCACGGATTTAAATTCATTTATGTAAAAAGTGTAAAGAAATAACTACTAGTTTCAAAAATTATAAAGGATGAAAAATCAATCGATCGACTAGGAAATTATAGAACTTTGAGTAACCTCATAGCTGCAGTTGACTTCAGCTGGGAATAACGGCCAGTATAGCATGAAGCACCGCCCAACCGTCGTTATTTACAGTGGCGCGGTCCCTCATAAGCCACTAGCTGTGGAATATCATTAGAGAGCACAGCGACCGTTACGTATTTCCTGAGGAACCCAAAAACCAGATTTTGGGCCCACAGTGGCCGACTTAGTCTGCGCTCCCTATTTTTACCACTATCACTTAGATATTCCGTGAATAGCGGCAACGTAGCCATCCAGACTTGTCGTAATTTTAGCGTCTACTGGTAAACATTATGATGCATGGTTTTACGCTGTGCAAGTTAGAACACAAATCGCCTGGATCCGCAAAAGGAACGACGAAAATCAAGCCTGCTTGTTTATTTTTTCTACCAAGTTGAGGTTTTCTGGTCATTGTTTTTTTACACAACTGCAAAGTCTGATTTTTGCTTTATTTATTATTATTGACTTCTAGAATACCAAACCGATTTCAGTAACGAGTACGCCGCACAAAAATTCTAACTTACTCGAGAGAAAAGAATCTGGGCTGAAATTACTCCTTCCTAACTCGAATTATGTACCAGCCCTCTTTGCTACGGGGTTTCGGCCGTAGACAACTCAGAATGGTGATGGAGGAGAAGCCTTCTCTGTCACTCTCGATCTTATGGAGTCGAAACTTGAGTAAACAAACGCGAGTAAGCACACTAACAGTCCTCTTTCTTCAGTCTTGCAAAATCAAGTCGATGAGAAAGAGAAACAAGATATAGTGTAGCTGGTTGTACGCAAAATGAGACACTTCACTACTTACGAATTCCCAAATTAGTTTTAGACACGGGCAAAGAGGACGGCAGGTCTAATTTGTGTTCCTTGTGTTCCGACTTCCCAACCGCAGCATCAAATTCTTGTATACTCGCCCTCACGCTGAGTACGAATTAGGACCACTATCAATGCTGCCCAGTACCGTAACAGACGCTGTCCACAGCTTCCTAGTTCTTTGAACTTGCATCTGCCGGTAAGAAGCGCTCTTCCGTCAGTGAGCGCAGAAAAAGAGGTAGCCGAAAAAATTGAGCGTTATGCTGAAGAAATACATCTAAATGGAAAGCCATATCTTTCAGCAAGTTGTAAATTGTGACGAAACTGGTCTTCTAGTGAAAAAGGGCCTGAACATGATGTTGAATAATGACGCACGAACCTTTAAAGTGATGAACTGCCATTTCGAACTTAGCTCGTTCGTACGTAGAGGAGTGTATCTATTACGGAATACTGTCAAATTCCCTGCCAGAGGTCAGAGTTCAATGGGTTCTGCGCACTGACACACAACATGGAGAAATTGCTAGGTGCGGAAAACGAAAGCGAAAGGCATGGTATCGGACGGATGCACTGCATTGAAAGTTGTGACCGCAATTCTGTCATGTGACCCTTTGGCATGCACATGAAATGAACTTTCCACATTATTAGGAAAGCGTGGTTTGCGGTCGCAGTTACGTGATGAAGCAATTGTACTTAGATGGCTGTAATTTAAGTTTCTTCGCAGAAATCCTGGTTGGTGTCGGTACTGTTGTCGAAATAGACCCTTGTAGTTGCTGACGGACTAGGCACCGGAGAAGCATGACTAAAACAACTCATGGTTCATATGATTGTCATCCCTCAGGAGCATCTGCAATTTGCTAAGATTAAACGTATAATAGTGATATTGAATGCCAGTTTACAGTGATAGGATCGAGCAAGCAGGGAATAAAATCCAGGTTAATACGTATAGTTAAGTGAGTTTTGGGTATGACCCGGTCCCTTCGAGTGCACTTTGCCGTAAAAGGTTGAGTCATTGCTCAGCATTATTTATGCAATTTCGGTCGACCTCGGTCTGAAAAATAAACGGGCTTTCCCAACTTATTTGCTAGGGTTTGATGAAGCGCCAAACACGAAGCTATGTCAGAACAAGGTTAACACCTTTGGAAACGATCTTGGGATACGGGAATGTTAACCAAAATGAGAATTTTACAAATTTTGTCCTTCGGTTCACTACAGTAGTTCGCCAAGCGAAAACAGAGGAATCTTACGCATCTGTATTTTTGGGCAAACTGGAGGAGTGTCCTTGAAACTCTGTATTTGCATCGGAGGAGTAATGTAGGTGATTAAGTGCTTCGATCTTCCACAAGCGTAAAATATATATCCACGTAGGAGGTTTCCATTGCGCTTTGCGAATTTAAATCCCCATTGCCCACGAGGTAATAAAGATACCAATCCCATACCGAGGACAGAATTTGTAACTCCGACAAGTGATTCCACTTGCTACAGGATCGTCACTTTTTGGGAGTTACCATAATGCCTATAAAATTCAGAAGTAAGTCCTTTGTCACAAATGAGCTATTTAATCACCCTTTCGAAAATGAAACCTTTCCCGGTTTATGGGAGGAATCACGCGTGCTGCCAATCCACAAGCGCTGGTATTCTGTGAAGTTTGACGAATACGGCTAGTAATAGCCACCGGGAATCTTTAAAAATATAAAAAACTTTGATCAAAGATAAGTTTATGAGTCAATCAAAAGATAATATCCAGCTGAGTACGACTCATCGTACATTCGTAAGGGGTTATTCATGCGATAACTGTCAATTCTCTTTCTTAGATCACGTATTAAAATCTAGGGACACGGATATCGCGCTTTACACAATGCATTTCAAATTCAGTAAGTATTTTGGTCGTGTAAGTAATTGCTGAAGGGTTCTTCTTTCGGACTTTGTAATAAACATTGGAACTTTGGCACAGAATGCATTTAGATTTCCATTATTATCTCTAATCCAACCTGTTTGAGAAGGAGACTTCCTTAAGACAGTTGGTTTGGCCCTCAACTGCTTTGCCTCCAGATCAATGATGCAACAGACATATTTTAGAATTACACGTTTTTGTATGCTGATTATTTGAAAGTGGCCAACTTATACAAGATGGCAGACCCAGACAACGCGCTCGAATTCTTCAAAAAAGGTCTTCAGGCTTCTGTCAGATGTACCACAATTGAAACATTTCTTGTTCTTGCTACCAGTGATCAGTTATGGTTGTTGGCGATTATAATCAATTTCAAGCAAGCATTGACTGTCCTTATACGAATATACCAGCATTTTTTATGGATTTGGGTAAGTGATCACCAAAGAATCTCAGTTTTTTAGAGCATTGTGTCACGCTTGTCTCCAAGCATGCAGAACAACCGGGGTTGTCCTTCGAAGTTTTTAAAGTAACTGTGTAATGCCAACCGCTAAAAATGGAGGCTAGAGCTGGGCTGCAATAGTGTTCGTTTTTATTTATCTTCCTGCCTGTTTGGTTAGGGATAGAAAATGGATTCTCTCAAAATCTCTTTGCCAAAAGAGTTTTAACCTCATAACACTGAAATTGGACTTAACAGGAACGTAAACTGACAAGCCCTGATCCTTGGTGGATTCATAAATTACGATAGGTACTCTTTTTACTGTTTAAGCTTTTCAGTTGCTGTACTTTTAATTTGCATATTACCGACCGTCAACGCACCATTCGTGCGCAAGCCTTTTTTACTACTTTCGCTGACATATACAGGTAAATAATGTCAATTCTTTTTTTGCTAACGCAATTGCAATCTGAAATGAGTTACACGGGAACCATAAAGATTCCTAAAAATCATTTTGTTTAAACAAACTGTTATTCAATTTCTGCATGAGCAAAACCTTTCGTAATTTCTGGGTGCGGAATGCACGGAATTCGCGGCCGTGATGAAACTGCAAGTCATTCACATCTAGCAAAAAAACAGCATTGCGCATTTCATTTTTCAAAATATGATAGCTTTTACCGACCTACTACTTTGGTTAAATATACCGAAGTCTCCTCAAAGAAATACAAGCAAATCCTCGTTAGTTTTATGCGTTTCCAATGTTCCTAAAATACAACTAGCTTGTTTTGCACCACTTTCCGGCCACCAACCGGGAAACATATATTCCAAAGTCCGTGGTAACAAACGAAACGACTAGATTAAAATGTACATGGAAAAAATTCGTTGAGTCTATGGCATTCTGCAGTGCGAGATAAGGTTATACTAGAGCAACTAATGTGTTCAGCAAGAAAAAAACGAGCATGTGTATAATACTTTCGAATAAAGTCAAACCAAAATACTTCCTGGCGGTACGGAAGCCTTCACGGTACCACTTCATGTATAGAGTAGATTCCCTATCTCATTAAATGTCAACCAAAATTCTAAAGTGTTTTCGATTTAAATAAATTACTTAAGTAGGTTCGTCATATTGGTTATCTTGCAGCCTAATCTCATGTAATTTCAGTCACGGTAGGATGCTGACTTTTGAACGAGGTTCTTTCGGACCCCCTGCAAAAAGCATACTCTTTAAAAAATTGCTACTTATGTAGCATGCATTTTACCCATTGATTTTCGATACCCTTATAAATTTAAATATATTTTATCGAAAGCATGCAAAAAATAACCTTTCGTATACTCAGTTAGTAGTAAAAAATGTTCAAATTTTATGATTGCAGAACCAGTATCGTTTGTTCTTATAAAAATTTGCTAACTGACCGAATAATTTTTAATCCTACCGGCAGTCACTCTTGAATAAAAGGTTTCCAAACCGTGCTGTATATATTCCATGTAAGGAAAATCGAACGTTCCTCTACGTTACAATAAAGGGGTTATGTGTTCATTGCTTTTCGATGTCCTTGTTAATTCAAATACATTTTGTATAAAATATGCAGAAAATTTATTCTGTCCTGTACTCGTTACGGAGAAAATTACCCCTTTTTAAAATTTTATACTTGAAGAGAGGGCATCTTTGATTTTAAAAAAGTTTCTAACTATGATATGTTTAAATACTGTGGAGTATTCATTCATAATAAATCAAATCCATTAATTTGATCATAAAGTTTTATGAGAATTTGCGATCTCTTCTTCATAGTGTAGAGAAATGGGAGATTTTTCCTCACACAGAACGTACAAAGCATGTAGTTTGGAAACCTCGAATTGAAGCATAAAGGCCAGTAAGGTTCAAAATTATTCAGTTATTTATAAATTTTTTAAAACCCAAAGGTATCCTTTCTGCAAGTATACAATAAAAAAAGATACTATTCGCTATCAAACCTGAACAAGAAAGAATTTTTGTGTCCATGTGTTCTATAAAATATATTTAAATTACTAAGAGCATCAAAAATCTATGAGAAAATTACAGAATACCTACGTATTCACTTTTAGAAAGTACACTTTTTACAGACAATAAAAAGATGCCCATTTAAAAGCTGGCATTCTGCTGTGACTGAAATATCTTGGGATGAGACTGCATGATAATTAATATGAAAACCCTACTAGAGCAATTTATTTGAATCGAAAACATGTTTCGGAATTTCGGTTAAAATTTAATGAGATAGAGAATCTACTGTATGTAATGTATTTTATTACTTCGTTGGTTAACTTCCATGCTAAACTAGTGCGAAATGTGGGCAAAAAACTGTCCAGCTATATTCAGTTAAATGTAACCACACGCTAGATTATTCCCTTGATTTTTTGCCCTTTGTTTAAACTTTAACGTGACGACTGCCCACCAGGAAAAGTTACCCGTAGAACTGGTTTGATGAAAAACTAAACGTCATGAAATATTAACATTTTGTGCTTTTGGAATTGGACATACATTAGAAGCCTGGAGCATTCACAGCAACCAGCAAGTCTCATTAATGTTTGTTGCAGTTTATTTAGTAAGAGTAATAGGCAATGCCTTCGTAAACCTTATTTTTTACATGCCAATTCGTTTGGTACAGTTCTACATGCGGAAAGACATTTATCACTAAAAATATATTACTTGTATGATTTAAGCAGTATTATTTTCAAATGGGTTCAACGGTTATTTAGCTCAGGTTCAGACTATCGAGGGAAAAGAAATAATGTATACAATCATCCAAGTGTTTCTTGAACAGTTGCTGAGTTGTTACCTCCATGACTGATTTGGGGGATCATGCTATTTTCTCTACTATCCTTTACGCGACAAATCTCAGAGCGAGGTGTCAGCCTGGACATTTTTGTGCGTAGCTACTTCGAATGTTCACGAAGCTTGGGAAAATTTTCCTCAAAGCTCAGTGCATTCCAAAGTCAATGTTTTATCTTGTAAATCAGAATACGATCACCTCTTTGCCGCCCGTAACACAGAGGAAATAGATTAAGGCAATTCAGTCTGTCGATGTAAAATCGGTTTTCTGAACCTTTTACTAACTTGGTTGCAGGGTGGTGTACTTTTAAAAAGGCAAATTTTTCCTTTGCTAGCTGTAACTGCTACGGTTTTATGCCACATTCTAGATGAAGCCGAAAAAAATGCCGTTATTTCTCCCAAATAGATCTTTTTCAGAGATTACAAACGCCTTTTAGATTGCACGTACTACTCCCATGGCGTTTCTTGCAGTCTTGGTGACTGTACTGCTGGTAATGTCACACTATATACAAACACCAAGATTCTTCTGTGAAGATTATCTTCAGGGCTTTCTGGTCATTCATGCCCCCGATTACTTGCTAAAGCTTAACGTCTTCGGCAAACATCATTTCTCCGCTTTCAATTTCCTGATGACTGTCAATGACATAAAGGATGATGTGTAGGTGTTCGAGAACTGATCCTAGAGGCACCCCACTAGTCACGTTCACTCAATCTGACATGTCCTCTCCGATACATACACGCTGTTTTCGACAAACCCTAAACTCTCGTTTACAGCTTAAGCGAGGTCCTCTGATGCTTAGAAAGCTCAGTTTATGCAGACAGTATTGGTATGGGACAGCTTCAAGAGCCTTGCGAAAGTCGATGTATACGATATTAACCACCAAGCTCCCTTCTAAAGCCCCGGTCCAAACCTCAAAACTCGTTAAAAAATTTGAGGACAAGAGCATCGGCTCCGAAACCCAGATGGAAAGTTCTGTATGATGTTATTTTCTTTACAAAATTGTTTTATAACACTCTTTAACTAGGTCTTCCATTGTTTTGCATGATAAGTAAGTCAAGCTAATAGGCCTGCAGCTGATTGGTCTCATCCTGCTTCTTTCCTTATGTAAGGGAACGAGGGTGGGTATCTTATACTGCGAGGGCCATCTCCTTGTTCTTATTGACAGGTCCAAGAGATTTGAGAGAGGTGTTGCCAGCTCCGTTGATAGTTCCTTAAGTATCATCACATAAATCTCATCGTGTCCAGCAGACTTGTCTGCCTTGATCTGACTGAGAATGTGTCTCACTTCTTCGACAGAAAAGGCAATGGTTTAAATGATGGCAGTAAAATGCCAATTTCAAACTCCTGATTGTCTTCAGAGGACTCCACCTTTAAAAAAACGATCGAAAAAAAACTGAGACGTTAATTGGGCTTTCTGTGGCATTTAAAACATTGAGTTTCCGAGGCTTTTCTTTAGGCACACAATTTCTTCCCGTGTTTTCTTCTATTGCGGATGTACTCATAAAACTTCCTGTGGCATTTAATAGTTTTTGGTGTTAGCCGGCACTTCAACGAAGTTCTAGCAGCCCATATTTGTTTGCAGGACTTATTCCATTTTTCCTTATATTCGGTGAATTTTGCGAGATCTTGAGAATGTTAATATCTTTTCCATAGCTTCTAGTTCTTTATGATCTCTGTTTGTCATCGGAGTGACTCACAGTGGTCAAACACATGGTATTATTATTTTCACAAAACAGTGGAATTCAACTATACGCTCTATAATCCCCGGAAAATACTGTCAGATGTCTTCTGAATCCCTCATAAAAAACTGATTAGGGTGCCTCCAAGACAGCACATCGTATTACGTTTAAATCACCCTTTCAAATATTTCTGCGCATTTATTTTTTCTTGTGGTTTAGATAGGAGAGAGCACACACTGGTTAAAACAGGATGGTCAATTAAACAAATTGGAAGTTGTACATTCATTTCCATCATGATTCCTTCTTTACTGCAAGCGAGATCTAGATAGTTATATCTTTGTCATTCTATCAGTATTGTCCCACTTTTAATATGCTGAAGGAGGTTTTCATCTAAAGAAATTGGTAGTAACTGGTGTTCAAAGAATGTGGATTTCGCGTTTGATACGGGGATCTTTCAGTCTCTTCCTGAAGCATTAAAGTCAACCAGAAGTAGTTAGTTCGCCTGCGTGCATAACCACTCCAAAGCAGAAAGTCACTTTAATTTATGGAGGGAATTCGGCTTTTGACCTTGAGCTCCCTATCTACATCCAAAAATGGCAATAGAATAAATGCGTACAACCTTAAATCTGAAAACTGTACCTGTTAGGTCATCCATATGTGGGAGTCAGGCGCAAGCTGTCGCTACCGATATAATCTTCATTATATGTACCGTACCAAGACAGATTTAAAAAGCTTGACTTATTTCCTCTTTCCTACAGAAACTTACGGTGTAGCCTGCTCTGGACATTCCGGATTATCCGGGGCCATGATTCTACCCTGAGATCGGAGGATTTCTTCGACTTTGCCTGCACAACTCATCTGCGTGGTCATCCTTACAAGGTTAATAGCGAACGCACGCGATTGAACCTTAGAAAGTTTTGTTTCAGCCAACGAGTGGTTCGACCTTGGAACTCGTTACCAAGCGAGATGGTTAACTCTGAAAGCATTATTGATTTTAAAAGAAGGCTTGATTGCATTGTATTTGACAAAAGACGACTGTCACAGCATGATTTCTTAAAACCAGCCTTTACAAATCTTTCGGGCTCTACTTTTCTTCAACAATGTTTCGCCTATGGCTGTGAAAACGCATTTGAAGTTATCTTATGCTTTGACTCAAACATTTTAAAATGTACAACATTTTATATTGACTGTACACATGCAATGATAACTTAACATTAATAGGGTCATGAAGGGCAATGCCTGTAACCCTTCAAAATATACAAAATATACAATATATGCACAATGGTTTCTCAACAAATGAGTATCTAGTTTGCATTTACATGGACCACCTGGCCAGGGAGTCCGTTCCATGCTCCAACGACTTTCTTCGAAAAGGTGTTCCGTCAGACGTTCGTACGGACCAACATCTTCTGTAGTTTAAAGGAATGACACCGCAGAATTTTCATCCCAGACAATTAGAGGAAGTCATCAACTTCTAGGGCATATTAATGACCTCCCGATAATCTGGCAGGTAAAGATGAGGTCTCCGCGTAGTTGCCTGTAATTGAGAGGAAACAAATAAAGTTCAGCCAGTTTGGCTCGGTATGGCAAATGAGTAAAACTTTTGATCACCTTCATAGCCTTCGCCTGCACTCGTTCTAGCTGTATATAAGCAATCTTAAACCACGAAAGACGGGCCTGAACGATCAAACAAATGTTCCGTAGATTTTTCTGAATAGGTCTGTATCAAACTGCACAAATCCTCGTAAATAGTTCTATTTTGAAGCTTTCGTCCAAGCTGGGAGGCCGATAGAACACGCACGAGTTAAGTGTCGCTAATCGATTGTAAATTATCTCGTAGGAAATTATTTAAAACTTTTGTGGTAAAACCGCATATTTCTCGCTACCAGACCAAAATTTCATTTGATGCATAAATCACTATGCCTCGTCCCCTACGTAAATGTATATCATAACGGAACACTTAATAGCCTTTAATACTAACTTCAGCGCTACATATTTTCTCAGTCACACATGTCCAATTTAACAAAATTAGGTTTGGTTTCTGCTCTCAGGTAAGTGCTTTGAGTTCATCTAGCTTTCTGAAAAGACCTTGACTATTAATGTTGTAAATGTCTAGAGAGTGACAACTTGTGTCAATAGTAGCCTCAAAAGTGGGCACTTTTATATTGGCTAGGTGGTCAGAATGATCACCTTCGGTCAAAGAAATGCTCTTTTGACTTAAAATTTTTTCCGTCTCTCGCTTAAAGTTATCTTTCGCCATTGCTCCTTCGAGTTTTTAGGATCACGCCTTACTTTATAAAATAAGTAACTTTAAATCAGCTTATTGAGGGAATTAGGCTTTCGCCCTTGAGTTCCCTATTCACATTCAGAAATGGCAACAGAATAAACGTGTGCAACCGTAAATCTGAAAAAAATGTAAAAAAGAGGTCAGCAATATGCGGGAGCCAGGAACAAGCTGTCACTACTGACACAATCTTCATTATATATACAAGAGTATCTTAGCAAATGAGCATCTAGTATGCATTATATAACTTCAACAGTCTCTAAAAGGACCACCTCGTTAGGGAGTCCATTCCATGCTCCAACGTTACTCTGTGAAAATGCGTTCCATCGGACGTCCGTATGGACCAACTTCCTCTGCAGTTAAAAGAGATAAACCTGCCAAAAGTCCATCCCAGGCAATTTGAAGATGTCATAAAATTCTGGGGCACACACTGCCTCCGACAGTGCGGTAGGTTTGGATGAGGTCACCACGTAGTTGCCTGTAATTGAGAGGAAACTAATCAAATTCAGCAAGTTTGGCTTCGTAAGGCAAATAAGTAAAATTCTTGATCGCCTTTGTAGCCCTCACCTGAACTCATTCCAGCTGTAAAGAATCTCTCCTAAACCACAAATGCCAGGCCTAACAAGCATACTCTAAGTGAGATCGAGCGACGTTACTGTAGTTTTTCTGAATGTGTCTTTATAAATCTATAAAAATCCTGGTCTGAGTGCAAATAACACCTGTACTGCGTGTTTAGCTGCCTTTAGACACTGAAACTGGTTTGAGTGAGGAATTCATTAGAACACCGAGGTCCTGATTCAGAATACCGGTTCCTGAAGAATATGAAGTTAGGAAAAACAACACTAAATATATTTCTCCAGTAATTTTTTCACTGCTAACCTGATTCCCACTGTATATTTCTTCTGATATTACCTAAATTAGCATAGAGTAAGATTATTTATTTATTTAAACACGATGGACCTGCAACCCAGGTCGTTGATAAAGTCACTGATGCAGACTAGGAAGATTAACGCCCCTAAGACGAAGACGTAGAAAGCACACTTAGAACAGGAGTAGATGTTGACTTCGAGGTATCGATGGACACAGTTTGCAATTTTCCTGTTAGAAAATCTGCGATTTATGTCAGCAGTATTCCTCTTATTCCAATTTCAAATAATTTATAGATTAGACGTTTGTGTTGGACACGGTCAAATGCCCTTGTGAAATCAGTATAGATGACGTCAACCCTACTATCTTCGTCCAATGCATGATTCCACTAATCTGTCGAGAGTAATACACAAGACAGACAATGGCAGATCTATCTTAAGCCATGCTTGAGCTCTGATAGTAACAGGTCTTCCTTCAGGAACTTCATGGTCACCTTCATAAGTATAGATTCTACTATTTTAAAGCAAATGCAGGTTAGTATGTCAGACGGATAATTGTTGACATTATATCGAACCCCACCCTTGTACATGGGGTATTTATTTGCTGTCTTCCATTCCGATGACCGTTTCCCTGATTCAAATGACGAATGGAAGGTATACGCTAGTGGTTTGGAGAGTTCGCTCCTGACCAGATGACTTTGCTCCTTTGAGATTTTGCAGCTCTCGTTCCACGACAGACGCGGCGAAGATTATATATGTTCAACCATTGGACCGGCGTTTACAACAGCACTATTGACATTGTCAAATTGAAGCTCAGTTTCTCTAGTGAATACCGAGGCAAAGAACTGACCCATATGTTCGGATTTATCATCATTTTCACCACTTCTACGTAAGTTCCATCCAAAAGTAATGTGACTGGGTCCTTTTTTTAGTCGAATATTAATATAATGGAATAAAGGTTTCGGTTTAGTTTCAGCCTGTTGAATACTTCTGGATTCATAATACTTCCTTGCCTGCCGGATCAATTTTTTAACCACATTTCATTGGTGATGAAATTCCTCGAGTTGTTCTGATGACCCTGTTTCCCTGAATAAATTCCATTTTTATGATTCTTCTTTAAATGCATGGTAAGTTTTCTCGTTAATTAGGCAGAGTGACTAGTCTTTTTGTACGAACGCTCGAAAATATCGCTCAATCTGATCGAGTGAAATCGTCATAAACGATCGCTAGTCATCCTCCAGACTCTCCCTGAGCGAAAAATCCAAATTGACGGACATCAGTTCGTTCTTCCTTGCGTTAAGATCAGCTTTTCATATATTTCGATTGCCTTACATTCTCTCGTTGGTAAGTTAATCTTCTGGACAGAGGTTGGTCGAGATTGAGATCCATTAGCTAACAAACGAAGGACGTTGGCGCACCGTCACCTGTCACGTTTGCCCAGACTATTGCAAGTGCATTTAAATCTCTGGCAACACAAACCTCCTTGTGACCTGCTACTTCCGTTAGCAATTAAAGGAGTGACTTAATAGCTGCACTCGGAATGTTTAATGGTCTGTAGTCCGACAAGATATGGAGGTTTTGCGAACAATTCTGTTTTAATTTTATCCAGAGCGATTCATCTTAAAGAGAGGGGGTAAGCGCTTGTCTGAATGCCAAGATTCTTGTT
Source organism: Schistocephalus solidus (assembly GCA_017591395.1). Classification (NCBI taxonomy): domain Eukaryota; kingdom Metazoa; phylum Platyhelminthes; class Cestoda; order Diphyllobothriidea; family Diphyllobothriidae; genus Schistocephalus; species Schistocephalus solidus. The sequence goes on from WEDG01003857.1 coordinate 75,055, forward strand.
TTTACATATACGGCCACACCATTCACCGTCTATTTTCACGGTGGTTGTGAAAAAGTAGCTATTCATTTATCGAAACCTCAGTACCCGCCATTATGTCATTGTCCCATTTTCCGTTATGGCAATGACATTGGGTTTCCGGTATGAGGAAAGCACTATGAGTTCGTCTAAATTCTAAACGAGACTTCAAAATTCAGTTTACAAAAATTTCAATCTATACAATGTAAATCCTTTATGCATAGACGCCTGTGGCATCAGAGGAGTGGTTTTACTTGGAGCACTGTCATCATCAGGCCAAATCCTGGGTTGTAAATAAAAGGCAAAAGGCACCAGATGAGGGATTTATTGTGTACAGAACCCTGAGTTGTTGTCTCAGGCAGCAATAACCCCTGGCAGAACTAGGGCTAGTGATGAGTGCGTCCAACCATGCTTGACAGAGAATGAGACAGTGGTGGCAGCTGCTTAATTTGGATTGTGGAGCAAGTTAAGTGTTTTCCAATGCGTTTGTTTTGCATTACCCGAATGGTGTCGTGTCAAGTGACCCACGCTGCGTCGGCCGAGGGAAAGGTGGTTTAAGTGGCACTTCGGCATCCATGACTATCACGTTTTTACATGTCAGCGAGTCTGAAACCTCTCGCCGTCACAGTCCATTACCTGGAGGCAGTGAGCCTTTAACAAGGACGCCGGAAATTGATGACATTATTGGGCGTCAGCTACAAATGCACCTTCCCCCTAGACACCGAACAAAGTGAGGGGTAGACAACATGGCCAACGATAAAATGAATGAGTAAATCCAGTGCACATGCAGGTTACAGAGCGTGCCAATGTCGCCATGAGGTGCCCAAAATCAAGGCCAGACTGATGCTGCGATCTGTAAAGAGGTGCAGTTGGGGCCTCAGCCAGAGGATGTGTTGGTGTGGTCTCATCAGCATATGCCAGTGAATTGGCACGTTTGTATGAGAGGAAATGGTGTATGCGACCAAGTGCGCTCCAGTGACTGTTGAGCCGACGAATGCGTCAGTGAAGAGATTCACTGTCATCTGGGCTCTAAGGTAGGATAGGGTGCTGAGTGTATCTTACGTCGTTGAGTTTGATTGAGTTCGGCAGAGAAGTGAGCTGTCTGTCTGGGAGATCGTGAAAGACGATTGGAGTGATATTGACAGCAGGAGTGTCCAAAAGATGGAAGAATGCACAATGTTGGCACAGTTGGAGGATTGCTATCACAATTATACTCGGGTTTGACCTGGAGTTATGTGGCTGATTTCTGTGGTTGACCTCGTTTTCATTCCTGACGAGATATCGGGAATTGTGTTTCTATTGGTGAAAACGAAGAATGACGCAGGAAAAACAGACAGGTAAAGTCGATTCGACGTTTTATTTTTGCCGCTACCGGGGGTTGCGATTCAATCACGTCGGTTTCATCTATTTGTAGCGTCTGATTAGTGGTTGTTTGTTGAGCCCTACAATCAACAGGCCAAAGCCCGGGTTGTAATTAAAAGGCAGAAGGCATCAGAATTAGGGATTTATTGTGCACAGAAACCTCAGTTGCTGTCTCAGGCAGCAGAGCCCACTGGCGAAACTATGGCTGGTGTTGACTGCGTCCAGGCATGCTTGAGAGAGAATGAAACAGTGGTGGCAGCTGCATAACAAGGTTTGTGGAGCGAGTTAATTGTTGTCCAATGCGTGTCTGTTTCATTACTCAAGTAATATCTTGTTTATTGGCCCATGCTGCGTCGGTAGATGGAAAGAGTATTCATGTATCCACGAATATCAGGACGCAATTGCATGTGCAAATGCAATTCTGTCAAGTGTCTGCAGGTCTGTGAGTCTGAACACGCTCGCTGTCACATTGCATTACCTTGAGGCATTGAGTCTTGAACAAGGACGCTGGACATGAATGACATTGTTGTGCGTCATCTACATGTCTGCTCATTTCGTTTGATCAATTGCTTAAATCTGTCAGTGCTGAGGGAGACGACCTCGTGTCCCTCACGCACAGGCTGACATCTGATATGTGGTCCTCAACCAAGTTCTTGAATGCGTTCCTTTTGTTATCTGATCTCCGTACAGTTATTTTTTGTACTTAGTGCCCTTCCTTTTATGGGTCTGCTACAATAAAGACGTTTTCATCAGTTTTATTTCCATGTCCTTTATTTGGATCCATTTTTAATCTGTTGGGTCCTCTTCTTCAGTTCGGTTCTCAGCTTCTTCATTAGCAGCCCTTCCGTCGGTTCGTCATTCGGCAGAATATACACATCCCAGTGTGAGTTACGGAGATCCATTCTCCGTTAAATGAAGTGTGATGCCTGAATATCATTTTCAAGCAGAAGTTTAAGAGACCTCATTTATGATAGCTTATGTGAAGCACCCACTTTCTCTAAACGGAAAGCTTTTTACACGGTACCGCTGACTCCATTCTGAAGGATAGTGGCGGAGCATGCTCGGAAGTAATTTAGGTCATTTTTGACCCTTTTCTTTGCAATAAGAGGAGTGGATTCGGGAGTCCCTTTTATAACGAGATTGTGTTTTCGGTCGAAATGTCCGTTTGGTTACTTGCTGCTCTGATTCATTGATGGGGCTTTGGTATCATAAAGAATTCTACTATGGTCGACTTTGCTTTTTGCATCAGTACTGTCTGCTCTTTTTATTTATTTTTTTCCCTTACCGATATTAATCATTTGTCATTGCCAAGAAGCTGACCTACTTTTCATAACTTAACTGTACAGGTTTGCGCATTCGTTTAATTTTTCTAATGACAGTGCTAAAATTAAAAACTATATATCTATGTACCTGCAGTTAATGGCGAACTCCTCCTGTATCACCAGCACAGGATTTCGGTGGAACGTCTACCGATAAAAAGTAGCTTTTCCCTGAGTTGGAACTCATTTTTGTGTAGTCACCTTGACGTTCTTCGACTACGACTTCTTCCTATTTGGCTCCTCAAATTTGACGCTATTTGCAACATCGTAATTTAGTGCATCATCCAGCACTGATACAGCATTTGTTTGTGTATCCGGAGCATTACTGATTCTACCTCAACTGGATGAAAATCGTCAGGTGCATGAGCTGCTTTGATCTCCCTTTTGAAGGAAAAAAATGCCTACTGATGTACTTAGCTTTGTTGACGCGATATGTATTTTATATGCGTTAGGTATACTTGAGGTAGCTATATTCGCATACTTTATTTCTTTTTTGGAATTTTCATTGTAAGTGATGTTCTTTTGCCAAATGAACAATCAACAAACTCTTTTAGATTGACCATTTCATATTTGAGGTTACCTTCCTCTTTCTGTAAGTCACTTAAAGTCACTTAATTGAGGGAATTAGGCTTTTGCCCTAGAGCTCCTTATTCACATACGAAAATATTAATGGAATAAACGTTTAGATCAATAAATCTGATAAATTTACCGAAAGGTCATCGATATGTATGGGCAAGACGCAGGCTGTCGCTACTGACACGATCTTCCTCAACTGTAAAGAGTATCTTAGCAAATGAATATCTAGTATGCAGTTTATTGATTCAACAGTTTCTGAAAGATCCATCCCGTCCGGGGGTACGTTCCATGCTCCAACATCCCTCTGCAAAAAGGCCTTCCGACGGACGTCCGTGTGGACCAAATTCGTCTGCAGTTTAAATGAATGACCCCGCAGATGTGCCGTACCAGCCTATTCGAAGGAGTCAGCAAATTCTAGGGCACACTCGCGGCCTCTGACAATCTAGTAGGTTTGGATGAGGTCACCGTGTAGTTGCCTGCAATTGAGAGGAAACAAAACAAGTTAAGCAAGTCTGGCTTCGTAAAGCAGATGACTAAGATTCTTTACTATCTTTGTAGTCTTCGCCTGCACTTATTCCAGCTGTAGATAATTCTTTTAAGACCACGGACGCCAGGCCTGGATGGCATATTCCATGTGATATCGAACAAATTCCCGTAGGTTTTGGGGATATTTCCTTATCAATCTGCACAAATCAACGTCTGATCACAAATAAGACCTGTGTCACGCGTTTAGCTGCCTTTAAACACTGTGAATGTGGTTTTAGTGAGGGGTTTATGAGAACACTTAGGTCCTTCTGCTCCTCGACAATATAATTGTGCTGCCCATAGAGAAGATTTTCGTAGGAATCATCCTCCTCACTGGTCCTTCTGATACGGATTCTTAGGACCACACATTGTTCAACGTTAAAATTTAGGAGCCAACGAGCAGGCCAGCTGATAAGATGGTTGAGACGCTCTTAAAGTGCTTGCCTGTCAGCATCAAAACTGATGGCCCTCTATCAAATGGAATTCCTGTAGGAGACTTAAACAACGCATAAACATTTTTCCTCGTAGGTGAAATTCATTAATGTCATGAGGCTTTTGCTCACTTGACTAGTATCCGAACATCTTTCTTTGCCATCCAGTGTGAATGTGGCCAATCTGCTAGAGGCGTTGGTCTTCTGCCAAGAGGTCAATATATGTTTTTCTGGTGAAGGTTCCACTCCCGACTGTTACGTCAAATTGCCCAACGCAAATGAATCGGGAGGGTCTGTGTTTTTAATACCTCTTAGAATTCTATGTGGATGTGTTTAACTTATATATATTCTTGTGGAATCGGTCGAAATATACAAATAAAATTTCTACGGTGTTTTGATCATAATTATGGGCTACCTTAAGGAGTAGTCACAAAACTTGCACATGCACCGTTTATGAAATGCTTGAATTGATGTGTTAATCAAAACTTTCGAACAAATATTATATCATCTGCGTTGGCTTATTCTATCTAACAGTTTCTTGATCCTCACAGGAAACAGCACCCGTATTTCTTATTATGAACTCATGAATTGTTCGTTTAGCGCACACTTAATTGTCAGCAAAAATGCCCATATAACGCTTGAAAACTAGATTGACACACTTCATTAGCAGGCCACTTAATGGCATGCCAAATGAACTTTTGAGCTTTAGACTGCGTTGATAGGTATCTAGAGGTGAGGACTTTATTTATTTATTTATTGCCAGTTTACAGGCAAGGTCAAAAGGGATATATACAGTAGGGGGTCAAGCTGACAGTGAAAAAAACTCCTGATCGTTCTTTAAAGTATTTTCAGGAGAAAAAACTGCAGCTTGTTGAACAGATTAAAGTTTAGGACAGGGAAGTGTTGACACAGGTGCACGGTGTAGTACTTCTCATTTCGGTGTAGTGGATCTGGTCTTCTGAACTAGCAGCAAGTATGCCGGCGAGCGGCTGCTAGCTGTAGACTGAGGAATAACCCGATTACGGACTGCAGAGCCAGCAATATTGCCTTCAGCATGAAGTCTGGCATAGGATTCAGAGTCCGTGGACGCCATCAGAACGGAAGAGAGCTTCGAGAGAATCAGCACCCAAAATTCGCGGAAGGTGTCCTGAATGTAGAAAACTAGTGACAGCTCTCGTAAACAAAGGATAGTTTTTAACAGATTTTAATACTTCTGGGTAGTTTATTCCAGATTGCTATAGCGTTTACCGAAACAAACTGACGGTATTTAACGGTGCGTGCCAAAGGAAGAAATAAAAATACATCTCTATGATTGTTGCGCCGACAGTGGTCGAGCTACCTCAGGGATGTAAGGGGGTTAAAGGTTAAACCGTTTAAAAGCTTGAACAGTAAAAATAGTCCCTTCTGTAATCTACGAAGCCACAACAGGTCGAGGGCTTGTAAATACAGCGTTGTTGGTAGGACAGGTTTCTGTGCTCTGAAGTAATAACTCTTTTAGTAGAAGTGCTGGACTGATTCTATCTTCCTCCGTTCACTCGCGTGCGAAGGCTAATAGAAACGAGCAGTATTCCAGACTAGGTCTGACACATACATTTTATAAAGGCTGGTCCTAATATTGAGGGTTTTTAAATTTCTGAGAATAAACCCAGTGGTTTGGCGTGCTTTAGAGACAATCAGGGCGCAGTGCTTTGACAGATTAAGACTACTAGAATATGATATGCCCAGATCCTTTATTACCCCGGGCACATTTAAGTCATGACCGTCTATGCTTAGATGAGGCTGATGGTTGTCATAACTAACCATAACAGACATTTGTGCCAAGAGAGCGAGCGCCATGTGCGGCCTACAGGCAAGGCTTGAAGATCCTTTTTAAGAGCTCAAGCACAATGTGATTGACCGGTTTATAACGATAGGCAACTTTTAAATCATCAGCGTACATAAAGGGCCTACCATACTGAAAACAATCAGGAACATCGTTCACAAAAAGGTAAAATAGAAGCGGGCCGAGTACGCTACGCTGAATAACTCCAATCCTCACGTGCGTGGAGTTGGAGATAACATCGGAAATTTTAACCCGTTGCGCGCGATCATTCAAATAGGAGAATATTAAGTTCAGAAGCTTGTTACCTATGCAGAAGTAGGTAATTTTCAGCAGGAGGAGATCGTGTTCAACACGATCAAAAGCCTTTATGAAGTCAAAAAATAGCAGAATAACGATAGTTGCAATTGTTTTCTGCTTGTCCATTAAATTTCTTAGCAAGATCCCCTGCCAATTTGGCCGAGTGGGTAGAGGTGCCGATAGACGGTCCCAAGAAACTAGGTCGTGGACCAATTGTTTGTGACAATAAACTTATGGAACTTGAGTTTTGCATGTTATAATTGCCACAAAATTAACAGAGAGTCAGTAATGATATTCAACAATAGGAATATGAAAATATAAGGACTCAGCCTTTGGTTTGAGCCCCTTCCGTGATTGAGAGCAGATGCAATGAGCACGCAGCCGGCGTGAGTTTCAGAAAGCCGCAAAGACCGAGGGTCCAAGTCGCAATTTACAAATTCAGAGGAATATAAGGAAAATTCTTTAATAATTTTCCAGCACCGTGTCTTCTACACTGAGGTAGAGACTAAAAACTCGTTGGCTCGAGGTACTTGAAATTCGAAACAAATTTCAAACAACGCGCCCAAAAATCACACTCTTTGTCCATAGGCCATCTATAGCTGCCGAAGGCGTTGAGGAGGGCACAGACCATTTAACATAACATGCCTTAGCGAGTATTCATCGGGGAATTAACTGAACGGGATCAAATAATATACCAGCTTTCATGCACAGGCATTCAGAAAAGGGAACAAAGCAGGTGTATGAGAAAGATGTTATAACGAAAATGAACTTCAAGGTATGTTGTAAAAATATCGAGCACGGAAAATATAAAATTAAACAGCAGTCTCTGATCCGTTTAGATACACTGGACACTCACATGTCGGCTAAACAACCGTTTGGAATGGCAGCGCTTTTGGCAACTATGGGGAAGGGTCATGGGAATGCTGACGAAAGAAAAAGCTTTGCCGAGAGTGTTGCGGAGAGAGGTGTCGGCAATTGCGAGTGAGAAGGATGCCGGCCATTCTCACCATTATGTGAATACACCTGCTCATTCCCAGATCCTGCCAAAAGAGACTTCAGTTCATTCGAAAATCGTGTCGATCCTGTAGGCTGCCACACATCTGCATGGGGGAGGTCAACAGGCTAAGTCCGTTGGGCCTTGGTTTGGAAAGGGGGGGGGTTCATTGTAAGTTGTGAGTGCTCTCTGTGCTTCAAAAATGTGGAGTCCATGTGACTTTTGTTTGGGGGTTTCGGCGGCGTGCACTCACCAGCTCCAGTCTACGATAGAATACAAATAGTCATTATTTTAATCTTCTGAAAACAAGACGCTGGATTCCCTAACCCAATAGGCACTACCTCAGCTTTTGCTGACACCCGTTGGTGCATGCCTTTAGGGTAATGTGCTGGAGTCTTATAAATATGTCGATAGGCTTTTTTTTCGTTGGCTTAGTTGTTCGTACCGATTGGATATGCAGCAATTGAACATGAAATCGATCTATGTGTCCATCTCCTAGCCATGTAAATATTGGCTTTTGAACCATCTTTATCCAGACACTTCGTCTACTGTTCATGTATCCCACTTCACAGGAGTAGGTGGGTCAATAAAAATATAGCGATGTGGTCTGCAAAGGCAGTTGGTTCTTTACCCCAAACTGTAGGAAAGGAAAGTTTTTGAATGCAATGTAGAAGGTTGTTGAGGGAACGCAATCGTGATAACTGTCATTGGACGTCGTCTTACTTATTCACTCGCTGCGTCTCCTAGAAAAACATTATTATTAACGAGTATTGATTTTTGTACATTTAAAACTGCAGGCTTTGTGGCATGCTCCAAAATATTCCGTAGAATGAATCTCTCTGGCCAACCGTTTTCATGGAGGGCAATTTATAACTGCTGCAGCACTGCCCGAACCGTTTCGGGAGATAAGATGCTTCACATATTATCCGCAAATTCTATGACAGATGTCGTTTTTAGTTTATGGAACAAAACTGCGAAATGTATGTATTGCTCCGTAAAGCTTTTCTTTCGAAATATCCTGCGTTGGATTGAACCATTCTTTTTTTCTGTACTAACACAATTTTGTTATCCATCTCACGCTCTGCAGCGAACTTTAGCGAGAGCTGTGCCTTTTTAAACTCCTGAACTAAGTCATCCATATCGGTGGTATGACTTTTCAGGCTGAAGAAATTGTCCACGTAAAACCATACTTATCTCTTAACAGAATTGAATTAATAAACGTATGAATGCGTTTAAACGATGTCCCCAACATAATGTCTCGAATTTCTGTTTCTCTTGGCTTTTACTATTCTGCTAGACGATAAGAGAGGAAACTTTTTTGGGAATTCCAAGGTAGTCTATGGTCGCACGCGGAACATAATATTTAGGATCCTCACACCTTTGAATTAACTGATCGGAAGATTGAAGGCCGTTGCTACATCATTACGACAACAATGCATTATCGTACGTTTTCTCAGAATTTAAAAAATGGATGATGATGGTAAGTACAAAATTTATAATATTGTCCGTAAGTCGACATTGTGAAACAGCTAGAAAATAAAATTACAGAGGCATTTGATCTGTTTGACCATGAAAGAAATAAAACAATCGATGTTCGTGAAGTCGGCACGGTAATAAGACATTTAGGCTGCTGTCCATCAGAAAAAGAACTCCAGGAAATTATCCCACAGGTATCACGTGTTTAAAGATTACATTAAGCTCGAAAATAACCCCCCAAATGGTTATATAAACTTTGAAACCTTTATGCCTGCTAAGACCCAAATTTTGCTAGAAAATAGGTAAGATAATCGATTTCAACGCACTTTCGTGAAAGTTTCGCCCCGGCCACAGAAGAGGAGATTGTAAACGCCTTCAAAGCACTAGATACGGAAAAAACAGGTTTTATTCCGGTCGAAGTATTGGAAGAACGCATGACAAAAGAAGGTGAACCCTTTACAAAGGATGAATTGGAAGAGATGCTTGCGGCTGCCGTAGACGCACAAAAGCGAGCAGTAAATTATCGAGAATATGCAATTATTTTGGCCAATACAAAACTATGTGAATAGCAATTCCTTTTATCCAAATTTATTTGCTGACATAGCTCTCATCTCATTTATGCTCTGTGATTAGTTATTTGTACTAATAAAAATAGAATTAACGACCGACTTTATTTAGCATGTTGCCTGTGTGATCCTGCTTCATCTTAGTCAGCCACGAATTTCTTGCCTTTTATTTGTTATTTTCCTTAGATTGCATGGAATATTAAGGAAACATTAATTATCATTGTTCCGACTGGTTTATCCCTTTCAGGCACAATTCAATTACTACTTGAATTTAAATTCATGTGCACAATTGTAGACCCCACTAGTTGTTGTTGGAATTCTTCAGAACATTTACGCACCTTGTGAATATTTCTCTCCTCGCGCGTGCCTCTTTAACCATCTCTTTAAAATTCATGATAATGAACAGATGTAGATAACCAATTTAGGAGTTGAAGGGCTTTGTATTGAGTCATTGTGAGAATGTTTTTGGGGACGTCTCAGATACATGTCTGGGGGTACTGTGGAAATGGTTTTCGTCTGCATTTAATTTTTTAATTAACGCTATGCTTGCAGCTGTGGGCATACTGTTGTTATTTTATCAAGTATTATAGTATTTAGTTCACATAATTAGATACAGATTCGTATTTTATACAAAAAAGTGCATCGTAGTTCTGTAATATTCTTCTTACTTAATCGAATAGACGCTATTTGAGAAATCAAACTAGGCATTTTTGTAAATGCCCACTCAGAAGAGAGAAATTATAAAATTTATGTTCAGTTCCTTATTTACTTACCTATTATTTATTCATCAAGATTGACCATATCATGAACGGAGTCATGAAATACGATTTTCCCTATTTCTTGGTATACCTTGCAAATCATAATATTTCATATTTCGTTACATGGCAGGCTAAAAGAAGCAGCCTATTTTATGTTTTATTTTTTTTCCGCCGAAAGATTTTTAATACTTATTCGAAGCATATTTTGAAGACTACAATATTTTTAATTTGTACGTATTTCGCGTTCAACATCGAATATTTGTACCCAGTTTTCTGCTGTTAAATTTAAAATTCTGAGACGGTTTTAAGCAAATTTTCATAAAATTTTGGGATCGATTCCATCATGCAGGGTTGTTCATTCTTCGGTCATTTCATTCAGATAAAGGATTTGCCAATTTTTGACTTTTTCTCCAGATATTAGACGCCTTTACGAGTCCGAAATCCTTTAGTTTGTATTAAAATTATTCGAGAACTAAAATTTAATAATTTACTTACGACCAGGCTAAGCTCGGTTGCCTTACATATACAAAATTCGTTAGCCGGGTTTTTTCTGGATGGAAAAAATAGCCATTCCAAATTCGGAAGATATTTTCACTTTGAGCAATTTGACAGTTAATCCTTAAATATCCCTGAAGTCACTGTTCATAAGTAACGAGTACATATGCAGCCAATTCCTAAGATATTTTTTGCATGTTGAAGAAAGCGTGAACCAATTGGTAAATTTAAACTGCTCCATGCTTCTGTTCGTTAGCGATGTTATGCAACGTCGGGTTCTAGATGATAATTCGTCTTGAAACTTGTTGGAATCGATAAATGCTGTTGCGTACGCCTATTTTAAAGTCATGCGCGCGAATAAATTCTTAATACTTCTCAAACAGCATCTCACCAAAGATATAATGGAGTCTTGGATAGATTTTTACAATTAAGATGTAGAATAACGAAATAAAACACACATTGAACGTCTTCAGCCAAGCATAAACAGTAAGGAGTATCCAATGGGATTTCTGCAAGATCCCCAATCAGAAAAAATAACGCCCAACAATTAAAAATTAAGATCATCTTACTGCACCAATAACCGATGATTCAGTTGAGGTTTTCTGTATAAATACACATAGATTGGATCAGAAAAAACACATTCTGGACAAGATATATTTACTTTTTTTGTTAATTTTCACTAAAATGCGTGTATCATGCATAGGAAGACATGAGACTCGCACCTCTATAGGTTAGGAAGTAATCATCCAAGACGTCTACGGACGAGAAATTTCCCATGAACACAGATTACATTATTTTCAATCCAGGAGGAAAAAATTCGATCGCTGGAATAAAAATGTTTTGGCCTGACGTTTCCGATCCTCACTCAAACCCATCATCAAAGACTTGGTAGATAAGAGTGATAGTGGCACAAGTTACGCAGTATTTATGGTGCGTAGTGGCCCAGCGATCACCTGCGTACTACAATTAGCAGCTCTTGCAATCACCACTGAGGGTCGTAATTCATGCGATGACGACTTTACTGTCAATGTTCGAGTCGTTAATGGCCATGATTTCCTCATCCACGTTCGATGTTGGCATGATAACTAGCTGGCGATTTTGCTCGCTGCAATTGGAGGTTTTTGTCTGCCACACCTTCCACACGTGACTCATTCCCCTGTTCAGACGATGCCTAAGAAGAGAATATGGGAATGGGAGGTCATTGCGCCTGTTGTTGGACTGTAAGCCTAAGAAACATAACTCGAGCAGCTCTCGATCCACATATTCATCGCCTCCTGCGAGAATTTCGGCCTCTTGAAACTTTAAAATATCGCCTGGTCCCTTCGAATGAGCGGCAACCTAAGGGCTAGAGTAGTTCCTCTTCACTGCAGCTGCATGCTTAACTATTCCCTTCCGGAGTATCATAGTTGTTCTGACCTATTTGGTTTATCCGCAACTGCACCAAGGCTGATTAAAAACGTCAGATGTTTCCTGTGTGACAGTGGGTCTTTGAGCCTCATGAACGGGTGCCTGATGGTTGCCTCTGACCTGTGTGCAACCTCAACTCAAAGTGAGTACCAAGGCGGCTGAAAGCTTCCAATACGTTCTTTGTTTACGAATTAGCTCACCAGAACTTAGGACCTGCAGGATTTTGTCTCAATTGCCGTTTGCGTATTCACTGGTTGGCAATTTTGAATGGGTAACCATTCGCTCTCAGTACCCGTCAAATGTATTGTATTTCCGCAACATCATCTTCCGTTTCACTGCAATGCATCTCAACGTGCCGTATTGCACCCTTATGAGACTAGATTTCTGACTGATCTGATAGTTGCAGTTGAATTCAAGTACTCGTGTCGTATTTTTTCGCTTTCCTTAACAAATATCAACTAGCATAATGACTTGTCAATGAACTAGAGCCAAGTCAACAATTGTTTTCCACTTACATAACAAAATACAGTCTCCAGTTTTTTTTAAAAAAAAAACACCAAATCATCGCTGGCGTGTCTGAGATTTCCTTAGACGTCGAATCATTGTAGGTGTACCACTGCCTTAAACAATGGATTTTATATGCGCCCGTGTGCCTGAAACCCGTCTGTCACCCGCACTCCTACGTGAATTGCTGAGACTGCACCGAAGAGGTTCAACGCTACGGATAAATTGTGCGAGTCACAATGGAAGAAGAAAGGGCTCTTTATCAAAATTGAACATGATAACGTTATACAGAAGATACGTGGATGATATATTCACGATTTTTGATGGAAAGTAACACGTTCAAGACCTACTTAATGTTTAAAATAAATTGCATCCGAAGATTTGATTCACAGTGGAAATGGAGCGGTTCGACAAGCTAGCCTTACAAGACTTCCTCGTGTTTAGATGATGGTTCAATCAGGTGTTCTGTTTCCCTCGAAAAAAAAACCTAAAAATGGCAATGCATCTTGCGAGCTTTGCGCCACTATAAGGGAAAAGAAGTCCGGTACGCAATCTTTTTAAAAGAGCGATGAATATTTGCTCTATCGAGGCAATTGATACAGAAATCGCCCGCATCAAAGGAGCCGTGGCTGTCCTACACGCTTCAGTCAAAAGTACAGCAACCCTTTTCGGTCAACAATGACGGAACAGTCAGTTCCTATAAAGCCGTTATGATATCCTTTACATTTAAGACTTAATTTCAAAGACAATCAATCAGCGGTTACGCTGAACTATAGAAAGGACGTACAATGCAGCTGAACTCGTCTTCACCAGTCCTACTAAAAGTTTTACAATTAACCAGGCATCTGACGCCATGGCGCTGTACACCACCCGAAATTGTGTGTAGGAATTAACGTGCACTTGCGGGTGCAAGTACATTGGGCGGAAGCGAAGGCCATTGGCAGCCAGGGCCACTGAGCATTTGCCAAACTGATTTTTCAAACAAGAAAACAAAATACGACGGTCTTCGATTACGAAACAGCAGCTGGACAGCGGTCACTCTGTTGACCTCAAGACATTTCACCGATTACTTGTTCAGGTACGAACGACTCGGATCTTGCGCTACTTGAAAGCAGCCTATATACGGTGAGAGCAACCCAACCAATTGAAACAGATAATAAGTTATAGCACAGCGGTTGATCAAGTGAAAGGCCCATGTATGTGCTTATGTAGGGTCTAAGCAGTGGTTATACTCGGAGCACTATCATCCTCAGGCCAAACCCCAAGTTGTAGGTAAATACAGAAAGCACCACTTATGAGGATTTATTGTGCAGAGAACCCTGAATTGCTGCCTCTGGCATCAGTGGCCAGTGGCTTGACGATGGCTGGTGCTGACTGCGTCCAGGCTGGCCTGAGCGAGAAGGAGACAGAGGTGGTAGCTGTGTAAATATATCTGTGGAGCAAGTTAAGTGGTATCCAATGCGTGTATGTTGCCTTACCCGATGGGTGTCGTGTCCATTGGTGCATGTTGCGTCGGCCTAGAGTGGGGTGTTCAAGTGACGTTTGGGCAGCCACGGCTATCTGGACGTGCGTGCGTGTGCGATTGGAAGTCGGCCAAGTGTCTGCCGGTCAGCGAGTCTGAAACCACTCGCGGTGAAGTTGAATGGCCTTGAAGCAGTTAGATTTGAACAAGGACACCCGACATAGATGGCTTTAGTAGGGGATAGTTTTGTTGGGCGTAGGATACATTTACCTGTTTTTTTTTACTTACCAAACCGATTGTGTACAAGCTCAGCTCTGAATGCTATCGTTGACTTTTACTTGTTCTTCGAAAATATCGTTGTGTGGCAAATACGTAGAGTTCAGCTCCATGGAGAGGTAAATAACCTGAGCGGAGAGGGCGGAAAGTCCAGAACGAATACTGGCCAAAGAAGGTTAACTTCTCCTCTGGCCACACCCAGTAGACTTCACTACAACAATTCTCCCTCACAACCGAAATAACTGGGCTAAAACCTTTTTAAAAATGTATAATGAGTCTGGGCAGCGGCTGGGAAACGAGAACAGAACGAGCTGCATGTACGCTACCAATTAATAAACAAATGGAGGAGCTGGTCGTGGGTCTTCTGAAACCGGTGATTTAATAAGCCCCCATAGAGTCACGAATGGGAAGCCAGTGAAAGCCAAAGCAATCTTTATGATACGCTGAAAAGTCTCATTGGACAACAGAAATTACTGTCAGATTTAGGTCATGGAATTATCTTCGTCCAAAAGCTACTTGCAGGATAATTGCTGCCAACAGCGAAGATTTAGTTCAATTCCGTTTTGTTAAGGGAAGGCTAGATGAACGTTTCTGAACCCCCCTTTGACTACAAAAGGGTCAAATAAATTTCATGAATAAATAAAGCACATTGAAAATTGGGTTGTTTGGATAATGGCACGTGACAAACTAGTAGCAGGCCGACGTCGTAAAGACATAAACAACATGCAAGGCCAGGCAACATGCCGAAAGCTAGTATAAGATAACCTCTTATCTGCGTGTAGTAAAGAGGAAGGAGTTTGAGGGTTGACCGTCTGTTTTCATAGGACAGTAACCAGAAACCTTTGCCCATTTTCGTCGCTCGCCTCTGAATCTTCTCTTAGATGGTACAGCCTGACTGTCCGAGGTTGCCATGCCTGTATAGCGTACTCCAAATGCGGTTGCAGGAAGATTACAGATACTTGGGAGAAGCTAACTTTTTATAACATGTTAAACCCTCGCCTGATGAGTTACAATATAGATATGGAAGAGCAGTTGGCGATCGTGTGTGCGCGCTTTCGATGAATTCTCATCGGGCCAGTACTTTTATATGGAAACAGGGTACAATCTAAAACATACGATCAATAATGTTCGTCTTGTCATACAAGTGAGTCGTGTGAATAGGGGAGGGGGGGGTGGGGTGATAACATAAAGCTGGTTAAGCGGGTGAGATGATTTGGTCGAGCCGTTCAAGGGGGGGGGGAGTTAGAGAAGGCACGGAGTGCATGTAGTTAAGCCGTCGTTGACTATGCTAAGCGCGGAGCTAGTAGCAGGTTCTGTTGTGCGCACAAGACCGGCTCTCAAAATCTGACGGTGGTGTCTTTTGCTGCTGCTGGCAGCCGACTTGGCCGCCTTCGCGCAGTTCAATGTTGCTTTGAGTGAAGGTGAAATCCACACCCCGAAGTCCTTCAGACTGTCAATTTGTTGCAAGGTTATACCATTTACAGAGTAAATTCTTAGACTCGAGACTCTGTAGTGTTCGATTCGAAGAAAGTTACACTTACACTGAAGGTCATATGCCAACGCTGTGACCATTCCGACAGCCGGTTCGAGTTTGTTTGTTAAGAGGCGGAATTAGTAGGACAAAAAAAGTTGCAAATAAGTTAAAAGCAACACTTTTCCCACCACACTGAAAACTAAGCGTTGTTTTTGTTGTGTTACAGTGCGAGGCATGAGCGTGTGTCTGAGTCAGGCCAGCCTGTAACTAATCAGTCAAGTTCATGCTATCATCACGTCGAGGAACCTTCAGGCACTGCGCAGGCCTTCAAACGTCAGTGTTAAGTGAGCCAAGGACTATATGGGCATGTAAGCATGTTCGCGTTACCGCGTAGACTACCAAAGATTAATTCTGTTCAAAGATCGACTTGACACAATTTAGCCATCTGCTACTGAGTATTAGAATATGGGACACAACCCCTCCTGAAGGTTCAGATCCTCGAACAGCAAGAAGAATTGACTCATTTATACGCAAACACATTATGGATTGGTTTCGTACATTGTCCCAAGCCGTTGCTTTTCATGAGATGCACTCTTTGCCTTGGATCAGTACCCAATTAACCAAAATCTAATGGCATGGAAGTGATA